>OX155955.1:13483038-13772026 GCA_944548615.1 Micropterix aruncella | reverse complement strand
TATTCCTTCAATTCTATTCTATTCTATTCTACCTTGCATCAGCTAGAGACAGAGCAAGCAAATTCTAAACTTTCGGCGTAGCTAGACGTGGACTATGTACGAGTACGTACCCAAGTTTCTACGTTCGTTCCAGGTTGAAAGAACGATCACTATCTTTATACCTTCTCGGGGTGTCGGGTTCGACGATATAGGTGACAACATCCCGCTGTACATGTACTTCGCCTTACACTGGACAAGGTAAGTAGTTTTTAAAACCCTAGCACTGGTATCGGATCTGTTGAAGTTGAATATTTCGTAAAAAGTTACGGTCTCTAAAGTCATTTAGCTTTAAATTCTCATTCAGCTTTAACTCAAGAACGCAAAGTCCGTTTTAAAAAAGCTTTCGATAATAAGTGCTTCGTAATAACTTGGACAGCTAATAAAAAGTTGTCGACCGTACGGATGAAAGTTTGATTTTTTAATCGTTCGTTTGATGGCAGATCGCCAAATCCAATTTACGTAAGGAACCATAAAGCGCATCTACTTTCACAGCGATGAATAAAACAGACTAGCGAAAGAATTTCCGAAATCGCACAACGCGTTCTTGAGATATGGCCTTATAGCCTATCATTGTACCTCAAGAATGCATTATCCGATCTAAAAATTTTCTTCTGTTATCCTTTTGCAAACCAAAATAAAATGTCTTTATTAAAGACAAATTAAAGCAAAAACAATTGTGTCAATATATATATATATATATATATATATATATATATATATATATATATATATATATATATATATATATATATATATATATATATATATATATATATATATATATATATATATATATATATATATATATATAATTGATCAATAAGATGATTATAAAGTAAATAATTATAAAAGCCACTTACATCGTGACGAAGGATTCCCTTGATCGGATTCGGGAATGCTTTAGGTGTTAACGAGAATGATGAATGCCTCTCACTTGCGGAAAGAGGAGTAGGTTTCATTCAGGAGAAAGAGGAAAACCTACTCCTCTTTCCGCAAGTGAGAGGCATTCATCATTCTCGTTAACACCTAAAGCATTCCCGAATCCGATCAAGGGAATCCTTCGTCACGATGTAAGTGGCTTTTATAATTATTTACTTTATAATCATCTTATTGATCAATTCTAAAAAGAATATATACACAAAACTATCAAATATTTCTATATATATATATATATATATATATATATATATATATATATATATATATATATATATATATATATATATATATATATATATATATATATATATATATATATATATATATATATATATATATATATATATATATATATATATATATATATATATATATATATATATATATATATATATATATATATATATATATATATATATATATATTGACACAATTGTTTTTGCTTTAATTTGTCTTTTATAAAGACATTTTATTTTGGTTTGCAAAAGGATACGCTAAGGATATATATATATATATATATATATATATATATATATATATATATATATATATATATATATATATATATATATATATATATATATATATATATATATATATATATATATATATATATATATATATATATATATATATATATATATATATATATATATATATATATATATATATATATATATATATATATATATATATATATATATATATATATATATATATATATATAGAAATATTTGATAGTTTTGTGTATATATTCTTTTTAGAATTGATCAATAAGATGATTATAAAGTAAATAATTATAAAAGCCACTTACATCGTGACGAAGGATTCCCTTGATCGGATTCGGGAATGCTTTAGGTGTTAACGAGAATGATGAATGCCTCTCACTTGCGGAAAGAGGAGTAGGTTTTCCTCTTTCTCCTGAATGAAACCTACTCCTCTTTCCGCAAGTGAGAGGCATTCATCATTCTCGTTAACACCTAAAGCATTCCCGAATCCGATCAAGGGAATCCTTCGTCACGATGTAAGTGGCTTTTATAATTATTTACTTTATAATCATCTTATTGATCAATTATATATATATATATATATATATATATATATATATATATATATATATATATATATATATATATATATATATATATATATATATATATATATATATATATATATATATATATATATATATATATTGACACAATTGTTTTTGCTTTAATTTGTCTTTAATAAAGACATTTTATTTTGGTTTGCAAAAGGATAACAGAAGAAAATTTTTAGATCGGATAATGCATTCTTGAGGTACAATGATAGGCTATAAGGCCATATCTCAAGAACGCGTTGTGCGATTTCGGAAATTCTTTCGCTAGTCTGTTTTATTCATCGCTGTGAAAGTAGATGCGCTTTATGGTTCCTTACGTAAATTGGATTTGGCGATCTGCCATCAAACGAACGATTAAAAAATCAAACTTTCATCCGTACGGTCGACAACTTTTTATTAGCTGTCCAAGTTATTACGAAGCACTTATTATCGAAAGCTTTTTTAAAACGGACTTTGCGTTCTTGAGTTAAAGCTGAATGAGAATTTAAAGCTAAATGACTTTAGAGACCGTAACTTTTTACGAAATATTCAACTTCAACAGATCCGATACCAGTGCTAGGGTTTTAAAAACTACTTACCTTGTCCAGTGTAAGGCGAAGTACATGTACAGCGGGATGTTGTCACCTATATCGTCGAACCCGACACCCCGAGAAGGTATAAAGATAGTGATCGTTCTTTCAACCTGGAACGAACGTAGAAACTTGGGTACGTACTCGTACATAGTCCACGTCTAGCTACGCCGAAAGTTTAGAATTTGCTTGCTCTGTCTCTAGCTGATGCAAGGTAGAATAGAATAGAATAGAATTGAAGGAATATAATAACTTTATTGTGCTATAAAAACATTACTTAATGAATATTACCCATAGAAAAAGACAATGTATACACAATTGCCGGACTTATCGCTAAAGCGATATCTTACAGTCAACCATCAAGGTCAGCGGTAATTCAGTTTGAATTTATCGGACCGTGGCGGCCTTTGCCCGTCTCTTCACTCGGGATCTGGTGGCCAGCTGGTCGTTTTAAGAGTACCTGACATCAGGTCAGCATCCAACTCCGCTGCTTAGAAAACAGTATATCGTTTAAAGACTTCTCCAGTTATTCGCCAGAGTGCACAGTCGATTGTAATCCACCCAATTGCACCCGAAGGCAATCCTCCAGGAGAAAAGAGTCCTTATCGGGGTAGACCCTCTTCAAGGAGGCTACTAGATAGGAGCTGAACAGTGAGTTGAGTCGACCATAAACAACGAGAGGTCTTAATGGCCCAACTGCACGAGAACCGTTAGCCTAATGTATGGGTATAATACTGTTTAAAACTGGTTTACGGTTGTTACAACTTCCACAACTTGTGAGGAGCCTTGCTGCGTTCACAACCTAATTCTGGTCTAATTATATTTCCCCACACAGTTTATGTTTCAATTGCAAGATATTATATATCAACAAACATATATAAAGAAAATATATGTCAATATAACATATTATATAAACAAAGAACGTCCGTGACTTACCTTGAAGTTTATCAGATTCCTTAATTAGCGCTATATTCAGCATTTAAGATAAATAGGAAAATTCAGAACTTACCTTCTCAAACAACTGTATTTGATGGAAGCTTTGAAAACTCATTTAGTATCTATTTGAGTACAACGCGAAAGTTTGACTTCTCCTATCGCATTATGAAACTTTTGTAACCGTATGGAAATAAATTTAAATAAGGTCTAAACCCAATTTAAGTTATGGAAGCGTCAGTTATGATTGCATGACATAATTAATAATTAACCCTCCGTAAGGCGCACCTCTGGGGCCACCTGAATCCGGACGCAATGTGCCTGGTAGACACAGGTTTGAAAATAGACGCTTTTAACTACCTGTATTAATATCAGCTCTCCAAAGTAATCACTGGCCTTTATAGAGATATATACTAAGGGAATATATGAAATTTGACGTAAAACTGCAAATGTTTAAAAAAACGGTTGGGTCACCCCAAGACTTTCCCGGAAATTAGCCAAGATCCTAATTTCATTGAATTTAAAAATCGAATTGCAAGCGCGCGTCGCCTTAACGTTCGCCGTTCAACATTCGAATTTCAAGTAGGGCCTTGGTTTTCTTTGGAAGTGGTTGCTCCATCGTGGCTTTTGCCTGGCGACATCCTTGGCTCTGTTTCCAAGATGACCGATGTTCCTGCTCCAAGCAGTCCCTGATGATTTTTTTACCTATAGCGAAGGGGACCACAACAACTGGCTCCACCATGACAATCCAGTGTGCCTAGTTTTGCCAGTCTGTTAGCCTCTTCGTTGCCGGGTATGCCTTGATGGCCCGGTATCCATATTGAGGTGATTTTGTTGGCTTTTCACAATTTGTTGAGCTCTTGAATACAGTCCCAGACCACAGGAGATTCTGTGGTGGCTTTAGCCAGAGCGTCCAATGCTGCTCTGCTGTCAGAGCAGATGAGGATTTTTTACCTCAAGTAGACTTTGGAGTTTTATGCGTTCCAATATGGCAAACACCTCAGCTTGGAAAACCGTGGCATATTGTCCAAGGGGGATGATGATTCTGTCATTGGTTTTGGGTCCGTACACGCCTGCCCCAAAACGTCCATTTGTTCCTGATCCGTCGGTAAATCAGGCGTCCGCGTTGTGGCTTTGGAGCCAATGCAGATTCTTCCAGTCTTCCCTGGTGGGGATTACGATTTTATAGGACTTTGCAACCAAATTTTTTTTAGTAGTCGACCCTGGGTCAGGGTGAATGGGCTTTTGTGGAGGGGGTTTAACTCAGGAGGAGTGGGCCCCCCTCGCTTCCACTCGCCCAAACACTTCAGTCTGTATGCTGTAAGTTTGCCGGAGTGGAGTATGAGTTTGTCTAGAGGCAGGCAGCAAAGTTTTCAGACTCACTTTGAGTAAATTATTTTTTAAAACCTGATTTCATTTTTGATTATTTTATTAGGTACTTCTTAATTATTATTTAAATATTTTATTATTTATTATTTTTAGAATAATGATCTTAAACCCATATTTTAACACGTATAAGAATATTTATATTCGGTTTTCAATTATAGCTAAAATATATAGAACTTCTGAAATCCTAGTGGTAGACATACTATTGATATTATGTCTATACTATCAAATCTATCAAATTACTCAATTATTTGATGCACCTGGCGTGAATTAGGAAACTAAAAAATTGAAAGACCGAATGCAGTTTTTTTGTGATTTATTATTAGGCATTATTATGCCTACGAGTCCGCAGTAGATATTATGAAGGGTACCTTCAATGACGTCATGCTTGTTTGGCATCTGGCTAGCTAGGCGGATGGCATGCGATATCGAGGCAGATGCGACAAACACGCCAATTTTGGCAGAGAATTTTATACCCCACTTTGGATTGAAGGTAGTATTTGGTTGCCCTTCATGCAAATGTTGCAAATTATCGTGATTGCTTAAGTGGAATATTGCAGTACTTTTTAGTTATGGGTTATTTGCTGCTTGAATATTTAACCGTTTAAGACTGTATTATATATCCAAATAAATCCGACATTATTGCAATCCTATATTGAGTGTTTTTTTAACTACTGATACATTAAAACTACTGATACAGTAAAACCATCAAACTACTGATTTGAAAGTAAATTCTAAACTACTCATACAGTAAAATCATCAAATCAGTAAATTATAGTGAGGGTCGATCTGTCACACTATGTATATAAAAACATACCAACTCAAATAAAAAACATCTTTTCCCCAATTAATTCGAACACTTTTGGTTATATACAATATTTCTAAAAAAATACTTATTTATAGTATATACCTATAATAAATTATTTAAAATATGTTAAGTACCTATATACAATATTTTATATAAAAATAGAGTTACAATAATTTAACGTTATGTTTTACCTGCCATCGAAAAAAAAACACAACTTCTATTAGAAAACAATTTGGAGCAAAGAAAAATGGTGCGGTTGATATTAAAAACAATGCATAAAAGTCTATCTTTGTACGGGCATCACTCTAGCAGGGTTTATTTCAAACCTCACAAACTATTTTATGGATGTGTAAATATTAAATAAATAAATATATTTAAATATAATACAATCAGGGATAATCCGCGGATGTGGTTGCGGATATCCAGGACAGGACTGTCCCTCGCCGGGCTCCTAATTGTGGTTATTTGAACAGCCATCAAAAAAAGTTTTCGCATCTCTGAAACAGAATTTTAAAAATGGTAGAGTGTGCGATTTAATTTTCTTCATTGTGGAATGAAGAATGGCGTTGGTGCGCTCGAAGAGGCGTGTCATTGCGTCATTGCACGCGGCAGACGCGACTGCAAGCCACAAAACGCAAGAGGATTTGCGCCGCGACGCCGGAAGTTGCGCCTGCAGCCAGCGTCGCTAGATAATTTTCCCCAGGAAACGCTCCCTCGAAGAGAGTTCTCTGCGGAAATACAGTTGTCTGTGACGGTAGCCTCATTAAATAACGCTCGACTTTTCTACCTCATGGGATTAAAACGCCACCCAATTGCTTTATCTCCATTCAAAACAAAAAGCGAATAATTCGGGAGGTAGTGAATATTATTAGAACTTATTTTTCCAGTTTGCGAAAGAAGTTAAAACTTGTCTATTATCGTGCAAATAAAATAGGTGCATTGGAATTGTTCCTATTCTCCAAGATATAAATCTTTTCCATTCATTAGAGTCGATCATGAAATGAAAAAAAAAGCAAACTGGCTTATTTAGAGTTGAAAGAAGCTAGTCTGCCGGGTAATATTCCCGACAGTTCAACAATTACAAAATCTGAAATAAAACTTTTTTTCGGATAAATCGCTCTTACTTTTACACACTCAAAACTTATAATACAAAATGATATTATCACAGATTATCATTTGAAAGAAGTCTGGCTACTTTAAGAAATCGCGGAATTCGTCTGGCGGCATCTATAAATTCTTCTTCTCCGTCGTTCCCTCATTACTGAGGATCGTGGCCACTAGACAACAGTTTGCCTACGAGGCTCCTCCACTCTGAATATTTCGACCTGTCTTCTGCATGGCGGGTCGCAGATTGTATTGACCCTTTTGTAACTTCTTTGATGAGGTCGTTCCATCTGGCCGGTGATCTGCCTCTGCTTCTTCTCCCCTCCACTTGACCCCCGGAAAGCATTTTCTCCAGATTATCTGGCTTTCTCCTGGCAACATGACCGAAGAACTGCAGGACCCTTCTAATGCATATGGTGGAGAGCCTTACTTGAATGCCGAGTTCTTCCAGGACAGATTTGTTGGTGCGGCGTGCTGCCCATGGGATTCCTAGCATTTTACGCCAACGCCACAATCTAGAAATTATACAATAATAAAAACTCATGTTTTGATTTTCACTCTCTTCATATTTTTTACATAATAATTGATTCTATAATTCCACAAAAAAAGACACATGTGGCTAAATATCATAATAACTAAAGCCTTGCCAGACGCTACTGAAATTTGTGGCAGTGTGCGCTCTGGCGTGCATTAAACTAGTCTAGCAAGGTTTTGGCGATCGCACATCACAACCGAATGCTATCCTATGGCTATCGTTATAATGTTATATAATCTGACCGAACTTCAGGACTGCAAGAAAGGACCACGGTTTTGTTCGGTTTTTCAGGGGCCAACTGATCTTACATAGGTCGACCAGACTATTTTTCCTTTTCAATGTTGCATGCGCCTTGACAGTAAAACGTTTTTCAGTAGGACTAAAACAAGTGGAGCACATTTGTATTTTTAAAAGCATTTTCCAGCTCTACCCACTGGAAAACCCCCTACAATATACATGTCCGCTACTTGGAATTAGTCACTGAATAATCAGTCAGAAAGTTAAAAATATATCTCGAATGAAACGATGAAATCGAATAAAAAATCGAGTGACTTTGGATAATTACTTAAAGTTTATTTTGCTACTGCCTTGAAGTATATTTTTTGAAAATGCATAGCAGTATTGTTCGTTTATTGCTTTTTTAAAGTATTTTTAAATGCAATAACTTTTTTGTTACACTTATTCATAATAATCTGCTTCAGAGCGTCACTATAGACATCAGTTATCTAACGTCATTTAAATTTTCGTTAGATGTCATTATTTAATTTGGCAGATATCTTGTTTCTTGTTTTGTATGGGTACAAAGTAACTGCGTGGGCTTTTAAGAGGCAGTCATAAATCACTATTTTATTAGTATAATGCTAATTACCCAGCCGCAAGGAAGTTTTAATGTTCGTTTTATTTATAATAAAAAATAATAGCCAATACATCTTTATCAAAGTTTATTTGTTAAAGAGTCACTAATAACGAATATATAAAAAATATTGACTATTTCAATTGTTAGGCTTCTGCTTTGAAAATTCAACTTTTTAACTGACTACTTTAATTATTATAGGAGAAGTCAAACTTTCGCGTTGTACTCAAATAGATACTAAATGAGTTTTCAAAGCTTCCATCAAATACAGTTGTTTGAGAAGGTAAGTTCTGAATTTTCCTATTTATCTTAAATGCTGAATATAGCGCTAATTAAGGAATCTGATAAACTTCAAGGTAAGTCACGGACGTTCTTTGTTTATATAATATGTTATATTGACATATATTTTCTTTATATATATTTGTTGATATATAATATCTTGCAATTGAAACATAAACTGTGTGGGGAAATATAATTAGACCAGAATTAGGTTGTGAACGCAGCAAGGCTCCTCACAAGTTGTGGAAGTTGTAACAACCGTAAACCAGTTTTAAACAGTATTATACTCATACATTAGGCTAACGGTTCTCGTGCAGTTGGGCCATTAAGACCTCTCGTTGTTTATGGTCGACTCAACTCACTGTTCAGCTCCTATCTAGTAGCCTCCTTGAAGAGGGTCTACCCCGATAAGGACTCTTTTCTCCTGGAGGATTGCCTTCGGGTGCAATTGGGTGGATTACAATCGACTGTGCACTCTGGCGAATAACTGGAGAAGTCTTTAAACGATATACTGTTTTCTAAGCAGCGGAGTTGGATGCTGACCTGATGTCAGGTACTCTTAAAACGACCAGCTGGCCACCAGATCCCGAGTGAAGAGACGGGCAAAGGCCGCCACGGTCCGATAAATTCAAACTGAATTACCGCTGACCTTGATGGTTGACTGTAAGATATCGCTTTAGCGATAAGTCCGGCAATTGTGTATACATTGTCTTTTTCTATGGGTAATATTCATTAAGTAATGTTTTTATAGCACAATAAAGTTATTATATTCCTTCAATTCTATTCTATTCTATTCTACCTTGCATCAGCTAGAGACAGAGCAAGCAAATTCTAAACTTTCGGCGTAGCTAGACGTGGACTATGTACGAGTACGTACCCAAGTTTCTACGTTCGTTCCAGGTTGAAAGAACGATCACTATCTTTATACCTTCTCGGGGTGTCGGGTTCGACGATATAGGTGACAACATACCGCTGTACATGTACTTCGCCTTACACTGGACAAGGTAAGTAGTTTTTAAAACCCTAGCACTGGTATCGGATCTGTTGAAGTTGAATATTTCGTAAAAAGTTACGGTCTCTAAAGTCATTTAGCTTTAAATTCTCATTCAGCTTTAACTCAAGAACGCAAAGTCCGTTTTAAAAAAGCTTTCGATAATAAGTGCTTCGTAATAACTTGGACAGCTAATAAAAAGTTGTCGACCGTACGGATGAAAGTTTGATTTTTTAATCGTTCGTTTGATGGCAGATCGCCAAATCCAATTTACGTAAGGAACCATAAAGCGCATCTACTTTCACAGCGATGAATAAAACAGACTAGCGAAAGAATTTCCGAAATCGCACAACGCGTTCTTGAGATATGGCCTTATAGCCTATCATTGTACCTCAAGAATGCATTATCCGATCTAAAAATTTTCTTCTGTTATCCTTTTGCAAACCAAAATAAAATGTCTTTATTAAAGACAAATTAAAGCAAAAACAATTGTGTCAATATATATATATATATATATATATATATATATATATATATATATATATATATATATATATATATATATATATATATATATATATATATATATATATATATATATATATATATATATATATATATATATATATATAATTGATCAATAAGATGATTATAAAGTAAATAATTATAAAAGCCACTTACATCGTGACGAAGGATTCCCTTGATCGGATTCGGGAATGCTTTAGGTGTTAACGAGAATGATGAATGCCTCTCACTTGCGGAAAGAGGAGTAGGTTTCATTCAGGAGAAAGAGGAAAACCTACTCCTCTTTCCGCAAGTGAGAGGCATTCATCATTCTCGTTAACACCTAAAGCATTCCCGAATCCGATCAAGGGAATCCTTCGTCACGATGTAAGTGGCTTTTATAATTATTTACTTTATAATCATCTTATTGATCAATTCTAAAAAGAATATATACACAAAACTATCAAATATTTCTATATATATATATATATATATATATATATATATATATATATATATATATATATATATATATATATATATATATATATATATATATATATATATATATATATATATATATATATATATATATATATATATATATATATATATATATATATATATATATATATATATATATATATATATATATATATATATATATATATATATATATATATATATATATATATATATATATATATATATATATATATATATATATATATATATATATATATATATTGACACAATTGTTTTTGCTTTAATTTGTCTTTTATAAAGACATTTTATTTTGGTTTGCAAAAGGATACGCTAAGGATATATATATATATATATATATATATATATATATATATATATATATATATATATATATATATATATATATATATATATATATATATATATATATATATATATATATATATATATATATATATATATATATATATATATATATATATATATATATATATATATATATATATATATATATATATATATATATATATATAAATGCATGTTGGTATATATGTATGTCTGTATGTCTGCCCGAGCTTAATAGACTTCGACACCGTTTGATAAATCATCATGAAAGTTGGCGCATATATTTATTTTTCCATACAGATGGTTATGATATTCGTTTTGCTTTAACTCGCCGTTAGGTGGCGCTGCAGTGCCACTATTGAACCGATCGCCATGAAAAATGGTATATAGTATATAGGTATTTGAGCACGACTAATATTTTCACGCTATCCCCTTTGATGAAAATCGCACTAGATACGATGCAGCATATTTACTTCTATACCGTTCAACCGATTGCCACGACAATTGTTATACATGAGTGCTTGACCCCGGATAATATTTTCGCTCTATTCACTTTGTTGAATGGCGCTGCAGCCTATCAACGTCTATACCGCTCAACCGATCGCCATAAAAATCTGTATAAATAGATATTTGAGCACAGATAATATTTTCGCGCTATCCACTTCGTTGTAATTCGCCAATGGATGACGCTGCAGCACATCAATTTCTTTACCGATCAACTGATCGCCTTGAAATTTGGAATACATAGGTATTTCATCACAGATACTATTTTCACGCTATACAAAGGCGAGTTACACTTTGTTGTAACTCGCCTTTGTAGATGGCGCTGCAGCACATCTACCTATATGCTGTTCAACGGATTGCCGTGACAATTGGTATATACAAGTATTTGAGAACGGATAATATTTTCGCGCTTTTCACTTTGTTGTAACTCGCCACTAGATAGCGTTGCAGTACATCTACTTCTATACCGTCTAACCGATCGCCATGAAAATCGGTATACATTGGTATTTGAGCACAGATAATATTTTCGCGCTATAGACTTTATTGTAACTCGTCGCTAGATGGTGCTGCAGAACATTATCTTCTATAACATTCAACCGATCGCCATGAAAATTAGTATATATAAGTATTTCAGCATGCATATAACATGGACAACGCCGGGTAATACCACTAGTATTATACATAATATGTGTATACTATGGTGCTAGCGTAATTATTTTCATGAAGGAAAAGTTATGCAATGAGGATAGAATAACGACTATATTTGGTGAGATAAACTTTTAATGATTCATTAAACGTAAATTTTAATTGGATGACGAAATTGATTCTATAGAAGGAGAGAAAATACGAAGATTAATTCAATGTTAAAATTTCCTCCAAATACCCTTTATATGTAATATAGTTTATATGTAATGTAGTTGAGTCTGTATTTATTTAATAGAAGAAAAAAACCATTAAATCGTATTATTCTGATATAAAATATTAATAGGGTAATAAAATATGTAAAGCATGTAACAGCGCAATTTAATATTTCAGAAGGAGTTTTTTGTTCAAATACAGTTACTGCCGCTCGGGTGAAAGCAGTTCAATTAGTAGGGACAAACCATGAATATATTATATTATTCCCTCTGGACGTATACGGCCACGGTCAGATGAAAGTTCATTAGCTAAATTAATTTAAATACAAATAAAGAAAATAAAAGACGACAAATGAGTTTGAAATATAGATAATATTAAAGCGGGGGGGGGGGGGGGGGCGGGTAACCAAGAGATACCTTAAATTAAAATTTAACGATAATGCAACAACGACAAATAGAGTTGTCAACTACAACGAGTAAACCCATCACCATCCCCCGTGAGGTGAACGCAGAAGGCTTGGACAAAAACAGTCCACCGTCAAGCTCCGCCACATGCCCGTAAGAGGCATGAAGGTTGATTCCTAGGGGAAACTAGCCTTAAGGCCAGAGTCCTGCCCGGGCTCGCACTTCATGCGTGGAGGCCGCCGGATGGGTGTTGACCCGTGAGTGTGACCAACCCTGAACAGAATGGGTCTTCGTGGCCAACTCAGCAAGGGCCCATTAGCTTCTCTGCAACAATGACAGGGCATAGGTTCCCGAGTAGATCTAAAGCATTCGAATAAGTAAGATCCTAAGCAAATTCGATATAAAAACGACCTACAAAATGACCCCAAAACAGCTCGATCTCTAATGCCTGTAAAGGATGTAATACTACTACAAACCCTGTGTGTGTACAGAATTAAATGCACCTGTGGGTTAGCCTACGTTGGACAAACGAAACGGCCCATAGTCACTCTACTGATGAAAACTGTTAAAAACGTTCAGCGAGAAAGTTGGCGATCTGCAAATACATATTGGATAGCCGAACTAACCACTGGGTGAAATTTCGAAATCCCATTGTGCTATCCAAAAAACAATTTACTTTCCCCGCATGATCCGGAAAGCTATTAAAATAAGGAGAAAGCCAAAATTCAATAGAGCTGACAGTTTCGAACTCTCTACTACGTGGAACCCTTATCTTAAAATGTTTTCAAAGTCCATCGCCGAGCTCAAGGACGTAACAACCGACACAGTGAGTATGGTGTGCACGGCGGATTTTTTAAATTCACGAGCGCCAAAATCACCGCCCCACCACTGTTATAATCTGCTTAATAACAGCAGCAGTTTGCCGCCTACCCGAAGGACAACGGATGACGACTGACAACACTTCAGAAACGTCGGGTGTCACAAATTTCACGCAGTAAATTATAATGTCAAACAACCGCGATAGTCTTCGATTTCATAAGTACATTACTGTTTCATAGTAATTATATTTTGGAAAAATGTGACTACAATTTCTGTGCAACAGTCATCTAGTAGTTCGTTTAAAAAAAAATGAATTTTTACAGCCCTATAGCTTTTTTACTATTTATTTTTAATGGTAATTCCTTGCTTCCTAAAATAAATAGCTCTTTCATTCCTATAAAATTTAGTGATTTTTCTCGCTTTTCCCACTATATAGCATGTAACCCACGATTTTATTCTAATAAAGACGTATCGTAAAAACTCTTTCGCATTTGTTAAAATCAGCCTATTTTATAATTCAACCGATTTCCTAAATCCTGTTTCCTAAATTACGTGATTATCACACGCCCAAAGTGCAGCATGACAAGAATTGCGTATTTCACACGGGGCGTTAAAAGCTTTAAATGGATCGTGACGACAATGATGACAAACGTTAAGGGAGGTTCACATGTCACTTGAATTTATGAACTTATGGCCATTTTATTTTGTGTTTTACGAAACTACCCAAAGCAAATCAAGTTTATTGTCTTTAAAGTCGTATACATAGTTGTTTAGATAGTACACGATACTTTGGATAGATAACGATTTTATATATTTTTTTTATAAAATCCAAAGAACACAGCCAGTGATTACGGAATCGATATAATGAATTAGTAGATATACAAATATAGATGCTTATGAACAAAATAATTCTATAGATTGACACGAAAAATTTCTGAAGAGTCTCACCACATAGATAATTTATAACAACCGCATTAGATGCTTAAAACTACAGTCAACTTACTATAGAACATTTTGACGTGAGAATCAATTGACATTAAACTGAAAATAATATGGTCCTACAAATACACATTCAATTCATTAGAGGAGAGAAAATATAATAGATCTAATTATTATTAAATTTAATAGTCAATAAAATGGTGAAAATGTCAAAATAAATAAAGAAAATCAAAATGGAAATTGTCAGTCCCCTAATTACAATTCGTTCATATTATACAATCTCTCTCAATATTTTATTTTACCTCAAACTAGGGTTTATCCGTTTCTACATATGTTTTTAATATTTTCGGCTAGTTTAGTGAAACATACTCATTTTTCAGCATTCAGATGTCTCCGACCATATTGAAAGTAAATTGCAAACGATATTTGCAGAATTCGAAACAAGCTTAGGTCTGAAAAAATAACCATGTACAAGAATAAAAGGTACTCGCATATCGAAGTATAGCTAATATAATCATACATTGTTAAATACCGCTTATTAGTACCTATGTTAAAAACACAGCCATCTGTTGCATTTTAATGAAACTACTTAAAAACACTGAGTTACGCAGATAAAAATATATAATTCACGAAAGTATACATTAAAATAAACATTTTCATAAAAAATACTAAAATATACCTGATTGCAATCAACATTAAAGCTAAATAAAGAAGAACTATTCTATGTAGTGCAACTATTGTATGATATATATCACTCATTTTCTTATGTCATAGTAATAAATCGTGGACATGACAGATTATAAAAGTATTCAGCCTTATCCAGGACCAATCTCGCCCATCCTCTTTATTTTTAAATTTGCGCGGAGCCTCTTAATTTTATTATACCACCCAAAATATATCCAGAACTAGTAGGTGACATCGACAACTTCGTAACATAGACAAAATGGCTACAGGCGATGAGTTTCAAGCATGGGTAAAATATTTTTAAATAAAATAGGAAATGACTGGGTAAATATTTTTTTGCCAAAATGACGATCATTTTATATGTGCCTTCTCAGACCACGACTTTAATCAGTGCATCGTGGAATTTAGGTCATAATATATTACTAAGTAACCGGAGTTCACCGACATACTTGGTGGATATTATTATTATAAACAAATTTAATATGACTTCATATTCATATTCATATTCATTTTATTATTATACTGCTATACAATTCAGATACAGATTAACAAACATTCAAACATATAAGCAAACAAACATTTTTTTTATCGTAAAGAAAAGATAAAATATACAAAACAAAACAAAGAAAAAACACAAGAATAATGTAAAAAGAATAAATACAAGACAAAATGCAAAGAGATCATTAAATACTTTAGCCACCATTTTAGACTTTACTCGAGTAATATTCCTCCAGTGAGTAAAACGCCTTATCTGTAAGGTACCTCTTAAGGCGTCTCTTAAACACGTCAAGAGATTGCGCCTGCCTAATGTGCTCGCTGAGTTTGTTGTAAACCGCTGGGCCGGCGATATAGGCTAGCCTCTCCGACTTGGATAATGCATGACTTACCGAACGTAGCATGCTACAGGATCTTGTTGGATAGTGATGATGCACACCATTGACTTCAAAATCGGCTAAATTTCTGCGAACGAACAGCGCTACTACCATTATATAAATGGACGGCAGCGTCATGATGCAGAGATCTCTAAAAGGCCTAGCTGGTGTATCAAGCGCCACACGCGTTATTGTGCGGACTGCACGCTTCTGCATGACGATAGCATAGCAGGATAATACGTAGGTGATGAGTAGTATCTGGCTTACACAGTACACTACTTAAATAATCGATGTTTAAAAAATCTACCAGATTGCCATAAAATTAAATATAAATAAACAACTTTAGTTCATTTGTTTTGTTACTTTTGAAAATTTTGCGCCAAATGGTGCAATATAACGTTTCTAAATATTAAAAGTATCTAGTGCTTTTTCGGGCGCAGTCAGCGCGTTTTCGTCAACCTGAGGTGGCAGCACTACAGCAACGACAAAGCCCAGGGCGTTCGTTTGTTTATTATCTGACTTGTGTTTTTGCTTCTCTCGTTAAAAGTGCAGAAATTTAGTGTTAGCCCTGAGAATTGATTGCTATAAACGTTTGCTATAATCGCTACTCTGTGTGTTGTATTTGATAGAGAAATCGACAAAGGAGTGACGTAACATAAAAAAGTCATATTATAAAAAGAGCAATGTAAAAGTTAATAAAAACGTGAATTAATGGCAGAAAAACATTAAATTAGGCTCGGTAAGTAAATTATTCATAATTTTTATCTATTTACTTGATGATTTTGTTGAACTAAAAGCAGCCACACCGTAACCTACGTTTCAATGTCGCATTAAGGGGTAATATTTAAGGGGCGGCAAGAAATGAATTGAGGGATCGGCATTTCAATGACTTGCGTCTACCACAAAGACGAGTTTCAAGCAAAGGTAAAGTATTTTGAATGGAAATGATTGGGTATATATATTAACCCTAGCGGTAATAATAGTATATATATATATATATATATATATATATATATATATATATATATATATATATATATATATATATATATATATATATATATATATATATATATATATATATATATATATATATATATATATATATATATATATATATATATATATATATATATATATACTATTATTACCGCTAGGGTTAATATCGCTGTTGATTCTAAGCACCGTGGGAAGGCTCCTTTACCCACAAGCTTCGCTCGTCGAATTTACGAGCTTTCCTTACAGGGTTGCCCAAAATAATGTCCTGTAAATATAAACATATAAAATATGAGGGCTAATATGTGACGAAAGATTGGAAGGAGCGAAACTACGCTGCTTTACGATAATATGATAGAACGTTTGTATGCATGATATGTTTTGATAGTATGAAATATAGTGATAGAAAAACACGCAGACAAACAGCTGGACGGTGTCAACTAAAACGGGCTAACCCGTCACTCTAGGTTGGTGTAACGATATGTGATCGTTCTTTCAGCTGTGGGATGAGCGTAGAAGACTTTAGGACGATACAAACCTACCGTTCACCAAAGACACAAACCCGCTAGAGTCCAACGCCTTACGGCGAGGCAATAGGAAGGCACCTCTCCCCCTGGCTATCAGTTTGTCAGGATATCTCCGTTCAGGAAATCTCCGTCCTCCCGACTGGTTACGGGGCCATAGCCGCTTGCGCGGCCTCTACCTGTTGTATTACAGCGGTAATTCAATTTGAATTTATCGCGGACCTACGCGTCCTTTGCCCGTAGTGCCATACGGAATCGGGGGCCTATAGGTCGTTTAAAGATTGGCACGACAACAGGTCAACATCCACCCCCACTGCTTAGGCGACAATATATTTCCATAGTCCCCAGACTCCTTCAGCAACTAGTCAGAGTGCACAACCGATTGGCGTCGCCGAACGGTGTGCAAATCGTCCAGTAGCGCCGGGAGACAATCTCTCAGGGGAAACCGATTCACCAGCCGTGAGGCCTGAGACGCGAAAGATTTACCCGGGGTGGCCTTCCACACGAGGAGGCTTTTGAATAGGAGTTAAATCGTGAGTTAGACCGATCCGAGAACAAAATGGATCTCATGGCCCAAGCTGCACGAAACCGTTCGCTGCCAAACAGTGTATAAAGTCGCGTATAGATGCAATGCAACATTCTCACTATTTAAAAGGTATTGCGCGTATGAAAAGAGCTACAACAGTATACGCGCATCTTTTCCGTCATTTTACCGCGATCATTCGTTGCAACATGGAGTATGATCAAGCTGTCGCTCATTCTTAACAAATTGGGTATTATTTTGAGGGTCTTTTTAAACATTCATGATTCATTTCATTTTCAATTATTTAATTCCAAAAAACAGTTTGTAGAAACTTAATATCTATGTACATTTAAATTACACATTATTCGTCCGTTTTTACAATATCCAAATTGATCACCAGCTTATAGTTCAAAGGTCTTCATTATTGATTTTATGATATGTCGATATGCAACATTTTAATACTGGCGATACTCAAAAATCATTAATAAAATATACTCACTAAAACCACATAATACAATAATGAAAAAATGCTACCTAAAATTGCCCAAAAAATGGTCAAAAATGAAAAAAGAACACTAAAAAATTAACAAACTCTTGTATCAAATTAAAAGCTTTTTCTAATAAGAATTCTTTTATTATTTTTTGAATACGCTTTCCACTTTAATTATTTTTAAACTTTCCGGTAGCCTGTTAAAGTAATATGGCCCGGAATATTTTGTATTAAAATGGTATTTAAAAAAATATATTTCTTCTAATTTTGATATGTGTATCTGCAAACTTTTTATAATTTATTTATTTATTCTTAAAAAACTCAGTCAATAACTTAAAGAGATAGAGTGATTATTCCTAGCCTTTTAATAATGGGTCGACACGAATTTTCCCTTTTCTCCTTTGCAATTATTCGTACTGCTCTCTCTCGCAGTATAAATATGGGTTCCCTATGACAAGCATAACAATTTCGCCAAATTGTAATGGCATAACTTAGGATAGATTCAATATAGCTGAAATAAACATTTATAGTTTTCATTTCATTCAAGGACCTTCTTACAATACTCAAAGCATAACATGCCCGACCTAACCTACTTTCGAGGTTTTCACAGTGGAAGTTCCATTTTAAAAGTTCGTCTTCTAAAACGCCTTAAAATCTAGTACGAGGAGTTTGAGGAATAGCAGTGTTATTTATTGAAAGTAATATTGGCGATTAGGGTTGCATGTTAATATTAGCCTTATATGCTGTGCTGATTTATATGCTTCGATTGTGCTTCGTTGTACAAGATCTAATCGTGGAGAAACACAGTATGTAATTGGATATGGAGTCGCGGCATGGGGCGCTACTACTAATGATAATCTGGATAGATTGACAAAAGCGCAGAAATTATTATTGAGAGTAATTTTCCCAATCCCATGTGCTATCAGCTAAACAGTTATTCATTAAGCAAGCGCTTCTTGCATTCTACAAATCTAGAGATGACCACGCCCGAACTCAAAACAATCTGAACACAAGAATGTCCGCGAGTATCAATTATATAATTCCGTCAGTCAGGACAACATTTGCCCAGAGACATATATTCTACATAGCCCCAAAATTATATAATTCCCTTAGTGAAGACATGAAAAATTATCCTAACATAAAAATATTTAAAGCAAACCTTAATAGATGGCTACTTAACAAGGGATATGTAAAATCTGATCAACTTCTTTGGAACGCACGACAATTTATTTAGTATCACTTATCTATTTTTCTTAATTAAATATGATTAAATTACAACTATAAATGTATATATTTATTACATAGCTATATTTTTTTATAAAATTGGTATATTTATGTATATATACAGGTGGTGGGTCCAAATAATTTATTTAAAAAAAAAACACTTTTATTAGAATTGCATAAAAATATGCACATCTAGAGACGGGCCAAATTATCGCCTAGTTAGATGTACTATTGGCAGTAAAGGTCATGTAAGATGTGTTAAACCTCCCTATATTAATTATTAAATAATTTATATAATTATTATAAGATTACATGACCTATGAATGAACTGTATACCTAATCCTATGTACCTAAATAAATAAATAAAAAAAAAAAATTTGAAATCTTCGCATAACAGTCAAATTTTAATGGGGAATATGTGACTTGTTACAATTCAACAATGATACGTAACTAGTAACTGCCACAAAGAAGCCGAATATAACTGATGTAATTATTAAACCATGGCTTTAGTACAATTGCCAATAATCGCATTTGAATGTTCGGCATTTATATGCAGATGCCTTGTGAATGTGATTCAATGCGGGAAATGCAGGATTTTATTTTGTTAGTCGATATTTACAGAATTCGAGATTCGATATTGCATCGAATCCATATCGTCCAATCAACGAAAAGTTTTAGAGGAAAATAGAAGGAAGACAATTTTTGACTTTGGGACTTTGTTTGGACTTGTTAGGAGGTAAACATACTAAAAGTCCCCACTCCTAGGAGATGATCGGAGAGGAGGGGGGCACGTAGAAAGTCCCCTTTTACACGACTGCCTAACAAAAACGAGCGTAGTGTGTTCAGGGTTAATCTATGTATGTTTTTCGTTTCTTTATTCCACCATAACATCTACACGATTGAACCGATTTAGAAGTGTGTGGTAATTTTAGAAGATGTATATTTCCGGAATGGAAATCCTCTTTATATACAATATTACTTTAATTACTTTATAATACTAGAAAGGAAAGGATACACGCAGTCCATTACAACAATGCAAATATTATTGCCTATGCAGTGGGTTATTATGGTCTTTAAAAAACAATAAAGATTCATCGATTCTCGATAAATTGACAGTTTTAGGTATTTAAAAAAAACCGTTATACCCGTATATTGTCATTTTATTTTTGATAGGGGTGAGTGGTGGAGCTCGCGAAGGGGCCTATCAAATTCGGGGTGTCAATATAGTATTTAACGACACCAAACAACATTACATTTGAAGAACTACATATGCGACTGAAAATATATTTTATAATACATATATACAAATATTTTCTTTATTTGAAAAAAAAAATGAATTGCATCAATCTTGTAGTACTTTTTTCAACTTTCAAATTTTTCAGCTTTTGTAACGATTTAACTTATTGCTAGGACGCATAGTTTCTGAGATATAAGCGAAATGTAAGCGAAAAAGAGACCTTCTACGTGCTCCCTCCAACTTATTAACCTCCTAGGAGTGGGGGCTTTTAGTAAGCTTACCTCGTAACTAGGCCAAACCAAGTTCCAAAGTTAAAAAATGCGTTCTTTCCATATTCCTCTACACCCCCTCCCTATTGAGGATTTATTGGCTGGTCTAATAGAGTATGATAGATAAAAGTCTTGTTGATGCGCGACCGTTGCCATAGTAACGCGGACGATAATTTATGTGGCATCAAAGTATGCTTTTTTTTAAAGGGCGAAAAATATATCGGCAATATATCACATGGACCAACCACTTTGAAGATGTATTCAGAAAAAAAAATACCTCGAGTGGGTAGCTTTATTATGAAATGTTTGCAGGTGAATGGAGAAACGTACTTTTTAGATGGGATTAGGCGCAGACATTTCTTTAATATAAAATTCTTCCTTTGTGTGGTTTTTTCAATCACGATTCGTATGTATAGGTACCTACTCTTACAAATAGAAGAATTACCATGAAAGTCGGGGAAGATGTATTCTGTATCAAAATGCCAGGGAAGCCAGAAAGGCACCATACAAAAGAATGTTGTTTACTTAAAATCATTTAGGTGAACCTACGCAGTTTGGATATCTATAATTGAATTCATTTTACCTACGCCTTACTTCCTTCATTGTAATAATAGCCGCTTCAGGATCGATGCGAATGGTGATGTGAACTGTATGAGATTGCGTAATGATAATCTATTTTTGTATAGCTTATGATATTTGTGCTTATATAAGAATTACATAATGTTAAATTTGTTTGTGGAGTCCATGCTAGAATGTATTGGTTTTGTGAGTGCATGAGCCTAATTTCCCGAAATCCTCGAAACGTTGGTCATTTGAATAATAGCCATGTTTTACAGATAGCCAACGGGCAGTCAATTGTATTGTAAAGTTTATTTTTAATATTACCAACACACTTAGAAAAGAAAAGCGTTCTTGAGCCAAAGTTTTTTTTTTACTCACAAGGCATATGTTATTTTGTGGAACCCGCTTTGTTGCCTTTTGGCACCATCTTCTAGATGGGCATTTGTAGCAGCACGCAGTCAAACACTCAGGCGGTCACCCATCCCAGTATTGACCGCACCCGCAGCTGCTTAACTCAGCGTGTTTTCTCTATGATCATCCAGTGCTTAAAGACGAATCCGCATTCTGTGGGCCAGTCGACGGACCTTGTCCAAGGCCCGTCGAGCGGAGCTTCAAGTGAGCCGGGCCTATTGACCCGGCCTTCAGAGTGTGACGTTGCAAAACAGGTATTCCAAAACGTTTGCGCACAGCTGTCGCTCCACTAAGACGGTTGCCCTCGGTGCTCAAGTAATAAAACGGGTTTTTATGATTTTTTGTGTTTTTCATATTTATCCATATAGATAAATATATAATTTCGGAATGTACTCAAGCAGACTTTTCATTTGATACTAAACACGATATATTTATCTTAATTTATTGATATTTGGACATTAAGACAATTATTGTGTAGACACCCTATGACAATCGGAATGATATAACGATCTAACAATATCTAACGGGATCTAACAATAGCACATACTTCTAAATCGGTTCAAGCGTTTAGAAATCATGATGGAATAAAAGAACGAAAGACATAAATACATGAATCCTGAACACATTAAACTCCTTTATGTTGGGCAGTCGTGTAATAAAAGTAGAATACAAAAATTATTTATTTGGGCAGACTTTACGCACAGCAATATCATTTCTGTGAAGCGTATAGTGACTGTCGATTTTAATTTGTTTTACATTTCACCATATTGTCTTTTGGCATAGATGAGGCTTTGATAAAAGTACTGTGATGCTAGAGTAGGAATTTTTACTCTAGAAAGCAAGGTGTTCAATGTATCTCTGCTCGCATTAAAGATTGTCTTAACCGCTTATTTTTGTAAACAAAAAACATGATGAATATTCCATACTAAAACGGCATATCAAATCGCTTTCGGCTGCGATTTGAACCTAGATTACGAAAGTGATAGAGATATGACCATCTCGTATACGATTTTTTCTCTATCCATTAAAAAATCACACCTCCCCACCCACTGATACCTGCAGGCTATATCTTCGTTGCGAATGCAAACCACCTTTGGCTTATGGCGCATTTATCCGTTCGTCTCCAGGACGCATACTTCCGTAACCACATAATGCGAAACAGGAAGCGGGCTCGATTTCCTTGCTCTATTTAATGCAATTGCACTGTGCGACGCGACGCGTCGTCACACAGTTGGTCGTCCGATAAGAGTCCAAAGGGACAAAATTGTTTCAGTAGGTTAAAACTTTTTTTTTATTGTAATTACATATACTTTCTGGATATTAAACTGTTTAATATTTTTGGCGGATATATTCGCTTCCAAAATCATATAATTATTACACACTATTGTAGGTGTAGGTTGGTTTGGAAGAAAAAGAGAAATCTTCATTGGAGCTGCTCCAGAAGTACAGGAAATTTTAAAGTCCGATCTAAAAATCACCTTGGAAGAAAACGATGTATCAAAAAATCATCGTATCGGTCTCAACAAAGAAAATAAAATAAAACCGGTTCTTACCGCTTTGCAAACAGCTGGAATAGAACGAAATACTAAAATAGAGGAAGAGCCTAAAAGACGTATACGTTACCGAAGATTTTCCTAAGGAAATATTAGCAAAAAGAAGAGAATTGAAACCGAAATTAATAGAAGAACGTGCGAAAGGAAATATTGCAAACATAAAATACGATCAACTTATATTGAAAAAAGGAAACCAAATCAAAGAAAAAAAAAGAGATCAATCAACTTCGCCGGAAAATCAGAAGCAGAGCAAGAAATCAATGAGCTCCAACGATACTTCAGCAATAAAAGAAAACAGGAGAAATGCATTCGATTTCATGAGACCTAAATCAAGCTCTTTTTCGAATATTGCAGTCTACAACAAATCTAAGTAGCAACTAAATATCAGCAACCAGATTGAGGACAACCCCAATCCGGCTGGTTCCCGTGGGGTTTCTATACCCTCCCTCCACCCCCTAGAAATACACCTGTACGCCAAAAAAGGTCAAATAAAATACGCCAGAACACTAATGACAGAAAACAGATTAGAAGAATTAGAAGAAGCCATAAGACATATAAAATGGGATGTCAACGGTCTTTGCGAAATAACAAAAATTGGCGAAGAGAGAAGAGAATAACGAACACATTTTTACTTCTATGGTGATACACAAGGTATACATGGAATGGGATTCTTAATAAAAAAGTATTTGATAGGTAAAATAAAAAGTTTCCAAGGAATATCAGACATATTTGCAGTGCTTAATATACAGCTACCAGAATATAATGGGGGAGGCCTATGTCGAAGGACAACTTGATCAACAAACTGTCTGCTGAAGAACATAATGTCTTATTTCAAAATTAGATTCAAAATATTATTGTTTTATAAGTATCTAAACTATTATTGTTTTATATTGTTGTTCTATAATATCTCTACCTGTTGTTTATTATTATTGTTTACTAGCTGCGCCCAGCGGTTTCACCCGCGTGGTGATGGAAAATTGTGATAATGATTATAGAAAACCATATATCTTTATAAATTATAGCCTATGTGTTATTCTGATGTGTAAGCTATATTATTGTAAAGTTTCATTAAAATCCATTAAGTAGTTTTTGCGTGAAAGAGTAACAAACATCCATACATACATACAAACTTTCGCGTTTATAATATTAGTAGGATTACCAAAATATTATTGTTTTATAATATCTCTACCTGTTGTATTACAGCGGTAATTCAAAAAGAATTTATCGTGGACCTGGGCGTCCTTTGCCCATCATACCACTCGGGATTAGGTGCCCGATAGGTCGTTTTAGAAATTGCATGACAACAAAGTCAACATCCACCCTCACTGCTTAGGAGACGGTATATTACCGTAGATTCCACGCTCCTTCAGTAATTAGTCAGAGTGCACAACCGTCCCAGGCCTCACGGAGCGCAAACCGTCCAGTACTGCCGGAGGGCCGTCCGTCAGGGAAGCCGATCCACCAGCCGTCAGGCCTGGGACGCGAGAGTCTTTCCCGAGGCAGTCACTCACTCGACGAGGCTACTGAATAGAAACTGAATCGTGAGTTAGGCCGACCCGAGAACACATTTGATCTTATTGCCTAAGCTACACGAAACTATTCGCTACCTAGATTCTTAACACTACGTTTAAATCGATAAGTTTAAAGGGAGGTTTTTCCTACAAACGTAGTAAAACCCCCTTCAAATTTGTCGATTTAGATGTAGTGCGAAGCCTCCATAATGACAGCATCCATATTGCTTAGAGTACGTGAGCCTTAGATAACGGTGTTACATTATCTCTATCATCAGGATATAATCGAATCGGCTGGCTTTATGTACATATATAGAGGCGGCTGTATAATGTATACTGGAGGTATAATGGAGGCGGCTGTATGGAATCGGCTAGGGTCGACATTACGGCCAACTTCATTATACTAGTATTCCTTCAAAAGTCAATATAAGCAAATGCTTACGATTGACGGTCAAGAACATTGAGGGTATGTAGCAAAAATCAGGTCAGTTAATCTGAGGACATCTCTATTTGTAGCGTTTGCAGATTTATGGTAGTATTGTCGTGTTTGTCCTTACGATATATGACTTTTATAATGTATATTTACTTATATATGTGTACCCATTTTCTGTATGGGTACACAGACATATAAACACATCTCTCATATTTATGTTTCTATGCTGCATATAAAAGTAAATAAAATAAAATAAAACAGAAGCTAGCCTATCGCCGAAAATACGAAATAATCTACAGATTATTGATCGCCAATATTGGCCACCAATATTGGTCGATAATATTGAGTACTTTTAGGCAGAGGCATATTGTTTACATCGACCCTAGGATATTCAATATGCTAGACGAAGAACTAACATTGTATTTGCCTAAGTATTCTATCAAAGCTAAAATGGTTTCCTTATATATGACCCCGGCAAAATATCCACGAATTGATATATTCAGACAGTTTCTAATATTAAATATTATATAAGTGATTATTCTTATAACTATTTATTGTTACTTAATTTTGGTTACTATTATCTATACCAATATTATAAAGAGGTAATATGTGTAAGTTTGTAAGTTTGTATATAGGGGATAATCCCCAAAACTATTCATCCGATTTCAAAAATTCTTTCACGAATGGAAAGCTAAATTATCGAGTAGTGCTATAGGCTATATTTTATTGTGATACATATTAGTTTTCAATACGAAATCACGTTATTTGTAAATCGAGTCGGAGAACATGTGCTGGTGATGTGATTTATCGGCGTGCGCTGACGAAAACGGTTTTGCTATTTTTGAAAATTATGTAAAAGAAAATCGTCGGGCTCAAAGAGATCTAAAAAAAAGTCCTCGACATCATAAATCCAACTTTTATATTTAAGCGACAAAAACTGCTTTTATGACTATAAAAGATAAGAAAAAAAGTAGTTGAAGTTTGTTGAAGACATTAGCAGTAAAATATGAATCCTTATCAAAATATACTAATCCACCATTACGGGCGTTAAATGGAGATAAAATTAGCAATGTACTGTAACATTTTAGTTGGAATAGTTTTAGAGATATAATGAAATAAGTAACGCGGGCAAGCAACTCGAAATACCTAGCGGGGGCTGCGCGGTGGCGACTAGCCCAACAAGCTCAGCGTTCAGCGGAAGGCGGCGGGTGACGAAGAACAAAAAGCGACCAGGACGTCTTTTACTATATATCTAAAGGTAGCGTCTAAAAAGGCAAATATACGCCACCCTACTTAAATTAGCAACTCGATTCGAAACTTTACGCGAAGCGAAGCCGCGGGCAACAGCTAGTTTAATTTAATTTAACATTTCATTTAATTTTACACGGTTATCTATTTTCCGCATTTTATTTTAATTGACCTATTTTCAGTATTCTAATTTAATTATGTTTTATTGTGGCAAATTCTTCTTCTTCTTCATCGTCATCAGGGCGCATTCGCCCTCCGTTGGGCATACGCCTCTCCAATCACTCTCCATCCGGTTCGGTTGTCCGTTTCCCTCATCCAGACAGGTCCAGCTGTCTCCTTGATGTCATCGGACCATCGGGCCAACCACCTTCGTGCGCTGTCTGATGAGCTCGTTTCGGACTCGATCGCGCAAAGATATGCCGAGCATGACTCGCTCAATGTTACGCTGCACCACCTTAAGCTCGTGGATCATCCCAGCAGTCAGTGTCCATGTCTCACAAGCATACGTCATAGCCGGTAACACGCACTGATTATACACCTTTGTCTTGAACGATTGAGGAATTTTGGACTTTAGCACGAAGCTCAGCTTACCGAAGGCTGCCCATCCCAATTGTTTTCTTCGCTTTATCTCTGCCATCATCGAGTCCCGGCCGAGATTTATCACCTGTCCTAGTGGCAATACTATTGTGGCAAATAGTTAGTTATTATTATAACTACAATAGTTAGTTATTATAACTAACTATTGTGGCAAATAGTTAGTTATTATTAGTAACAACTTATGTGCAGTTTTATTTAATGTCTTAATATACGTACATACAAAACTAAAAAGCTGGCTGCCTTAGAACAAGTCCTGGCATTTAGTTGAGTGGCAGCAGTACACATATGCTAATACTTCTATTGGCCATGTTCAATTTTACTTTCCCGGCAGAGGAAAAGTATTGTGAACGCACTTCTGTGTGTCTGTGTGTTTGTGACTCAGTTGTTATGACATCAGTTGGTGGAAGAGATTGTGGTCGAAATCGGTTAACCGGGGGCGCGCTAGTCAATATTTAATCTCGAAATATTGGACTTAAAAACTTGAAATTCGTCACACAGATGCCTTGTTCGGCCGAAACCACATTATAAAATTTTGTTTAGAATATCTCATGTACAAGCGATACAAATATTTTTTAAACTTCGCCATGTTTAAGAAAATGCTACATTATATCAGTAAAATACCATTTTAATACCACGGAAGCTACCACCAATATAGTAAGAAATGACTAAAATACTACGGAAATACTATTAAAATACTACAAAAATCTTCGAAATACATTCGCGGTTTGAATCGAACATATTCACTATCTGGGGTTGTCGCGCGGGGGAGAGGTTTGGGGGTTTGGGGGATGGAGTGGGGTGGAAGGGGGGGGGGGGGGGGGGGATTAGGGCGAGGGTTTTTCTTACTTGTTGGGAATTTCTTGAAGTTACTCAAACGATTGTTTTTATTATGAGTAAATGTAATAAATATTCATTTATATGACCAGTAGTAACACGAATAAACTTTGTAAATGCGGTAAATTATTAAATAACTAATATATCCAGTTATAGGGATCGTATAATTGGATATATATTAAATAAATATATATCCAATTATACGAATTCAATTATTATGATGATGACATTTATTTAGCTACTTTTATATAGCTGTTTGAATAGACAATGCACTGTGCGTCGTGGAGAATTTTGCATGTGTATGCAATGCGCCAACTGCGGTATATGTGGGTCTAATAAACGCGGTACTGCTGCATGCGGTTGTGCAATTTTCAAAGCGTTAAATCCCAGACCGCCTAATGACGTCACCGCTCTCCCCGCTCTTTACCTCATTGTCCTGCTCCGCTTGCTTGAGGCCAGTTCCCACGCGCACATAAAACTATCGTCATAACTATAAAATAAAATTTGTTGATATACAAAACATGATATAAAAATTATCTCTATCTAAAGCTTTGTTTTTTCTCTATGTGGTATAAAATCATGAATGCCCATAGAATCCTCTTTGACTAAGATGCAGACTGCCGAATACTGGATATTATACAAAAGTATGCTAAAGATTTCGTGGACTGATAAAATTCGAAATTAATTTAAAAGCAAACGAGGCGGTGATAGGTATTAAGAAATAAAATTGTTGCGAATTCGCAAGAAAATGAATTCAAATGGAAATAAATAATCTCTGCTCCCGCTAGCGGAGAGCGGCAGACTATTCGGTTGGAAGAATATTACAGAGACGTTGAGCCTTATTCATTTACCTCATTAGGGCGGAGGAAATGGTCTTGATAGTTTCTGGATCGCGGCCAACGGGGTGTTTCCGAGTTAAATAATTACGTATTAATATTCAGATAGAAATCCCGTTTCAGATAAAGTTTATGCTACAGGTTTCGTGAAAGGTTTTCATGGTAGATTAATGACTTCAGTATTTTGGCCACATCTACAATAAGTGTGGTTAGGTCGCCAAATCTTACACTGTAAGGTTCCGTTGGGATAAAATTAAAGTATTGAATTTTTAATGCTGTCGATCGAATGCAATAACAAGATACTCACGCACATGTTACACTGACAAATACATAAACACTTCATAGTGGGGTTGGTTATAAAAGATTGTCGTATGATAATAAACCTGCCCGTTGTGAAATTTCACAATAAAGAGTAGAAACACACAAGTTCAGGTAAAATCGCTTTGGGTAAAAATATCCCTATTGATTTCAGCGAAAGTAGCAACACCACCGCATTACAGTCAATAATCTGTTATTTATCCAAAATTGCAAATATACATAGTTGAATATGTCATTGATTTTTGTTGTTTTATTTTTTGCGTCATTTGAAGGGAAATCGGTTTTAAAAACGCACACCTACCCACGAGTTTGGTTTCGAACTATGTATTTTTGGATTCGGCTGGATGGTCATCTGTATTTTTAATATTCAATTTCGCCTATTTATCAAAATTAATTAATATTTTTTAACTTACAATATTATTTTCGGAGTTCTAAATAAAATACCTGAACCATTAAATGCGCCCTCCAAAAAAACAGATTTTCCTCTAATTCAAGTAAATGATAGATGTCCGCCTTTGATACTGAGGTACTTTTATAAAATAATAAGTTTAAAGGAATCATTTTGTACACCTTTCCCTTACTGGTTCAAAAACCTGTTTCAGCAGTTTCTTAGCAGAACCACCTCATTCTTCAGAAAATATCGCTAAAAAATGATTTAAATAATAATTAATAGTTTAAAAAACACTAAAAACACGCTTTTGGGCTATGATACGATATTCACATACACACGGCTATGATACGATATTCCACCATGGAATGCCAGTGCCTATATTCCGGCTTCATCATCAGACCTTGAAACCTAATCGTGGTCAAAGTTCATTTCAAGACTTCAAGACATTTCAAGACAAGTCCAAACACAGCTATGATACGATGTTCCACCGTGAAGTTTCAATTCAAATCTTCCGACTCCATCATCAGATCAGTTCGACAGTACCATATTATTGTATTGTCATCAGAACTACATACATACAGCTGCCGATTTTCATGACGCTACGACTCTTGGAAGATGGTTAAATTAGTTACCTTAGATTCCATTACATAGTTAGTAACCTAACCCAGGTCGACCTAATAAAAGCGTGTTAAAAAGAGAGCATAGGCCAAGAAGAAGAAGATTAAATCTTAGTTCCATATTTCGTAATTCGTAATTGGCTAAAAGTCCATGAGAAACATATACAAACAGCGAAATCGGAAAATAATGAATACAAATTTTTCGTGACAGTATAAATTGTTTGTACCAACAGAATCCGCAACCACTGTTGACTTACTACTTTGTAATGTTTGCATTGTCTTTACAATGTTTGCAGGTGGCTAGTCTGGGCTGAGAGCTTTTCTTAATTAATATCTAGAATCTAGAGCAACCGCACATTGCACTTAAATAAAAGCATTAAAATATGCATCTTAAATATATACTGGAATACAAAAGCATGCTTGGACAAAAGATTCTTCAATGCTTCAAAAAAAAATCAGCCATTAAAAAGAATTAAAATGGTGCGGCCTGAAAATTATCATACCTGTCTTATTAACGTTTTTAAGAATCAATTAATTAACAAAAATAAAAATTACAAATCGCCACACAGATTGCCAAAATAATTTTTCAGTATAAATTGGATAAAAGCGATTTTACTGCGTGAAGTTTGTAGCACCCGACGCTTCGGCGAGTTGCAACCGCCGCTGTCCAGGCTAGACTCTAGAGGGTCAGTGTAGGCAGTCTATCCTGGACAACGACAGTTGCAACATTGCAGAAACGTCGGGCGCTACAAACTTTACACGGTAAATTCGTTTTTATCGTACTTATAATGTCAAACAACCGCGATAGTTTTCGAAGTTAAAGAATTTTTTAAATTGGTTGATGCCTTTGAAAGTAGGATTTCAAACTTTTGTAACACAAGAACGGGTGTCCGATTTCATTTATTTTCGCAGGTTTTTCTTAATATTAGGGAGAGCGAATAAATTGTGTAGCAAAATAAGAGAATTCACAGTCGTCTGTGGGTATAGTTGCTTTCCGGACTTTTTTGGGTACGTATCCCGCCTCTATTAGCTTCTCCCATCGACGAACGAAACAGGTAGGCAAAAGATTATTGAAATCGGACGACATTCCACGATAACTTCATGGCTACGATATCGTGGCATCAGACAGACAGACGGACAGCCGTGATTTTTTATTCGTTTCCGGGTCTATATGATACACAACGTCAAAAAAATGTTTTAGAGCAAACTTTTTTTTGGGGATTTTTTTGTGCCATGGCTTAGCTTATCTTCACCGCCTGTTTAAAATATAGCATCATCAAAACAGTACAATCAAGAAAACTAAACAACAGCAGACATATCCAGATACTATTGGATGTAAAATATCACTGATTATATAGGGTATTAGAGTGATCAATGCCGTACTATATTTTGGCAGCTAGGATTTTACTACGAAACGCAACGTGTAGATCAGCACACATAGTTTCAAACGTTGATTAATTTTCTCGTAGTATGGCGGCGCACTATAGATGGCGCTCTTAACACGCCTATATAGTATCCTAACTGGAAATAAAATTATAATAAAATAACAAACGAATTTTCAAATATTAGGACTTAATATTTTAATATTATTTACATAAAGATGCATCTTTTATTTGGTTCCAATATGAAATAACTACTTAGTTGAAAGTTCAGAGAAACTGAGGCCTCCTGTCCACACTCGTTTCTTTTTGGTGATAATCTACGGTTAATTCACCGTGTGTAGGCACGGCCGTCATTGTTGTATGGATAACTATGGCAGCTTATCAACGGACTCGGCGAAAAAACGGCAAAGTGCCGCTGCCGTATCGTTTCTGCCCCTTGCCGCGCTGTGTATGTTTTGTATCAGCATTTGAATCAGTTGTATGGCAGTGTAACAGAGTTTGTCTATGCAACCCAGCGTTTTCACGGCGAATAATTATTTCGTTACCTTGAATATTGTTTACAAAAAGGATGTATCTAAGGCGTCGTACGGCGAAAACCGGTGAAAACCGTGCCGTGGACAAGAACGCAAGTTTTTTCTACGACGCTGATAACGCGCCGTACGGTGAAAAAAGCGACAAGTGGCCTGATAGATGGCATTCTATTTCTTCGTACTATTTCTGTGATTTAATCAGTCTATAAAGAAATGCGATATGTCTCACTTATAATTGAATGTCATTATTGTCATCATTGGCTATGTTATTGAGTTTTTATAATCAATCAGTCCTTTAAAAAACATTAATTAACAATTCCAGAAGTCCAACAACAGAAGTCCAAATAAATTTCTATCAGTTTCGTCGGACAATGCTAGCAGCGCCATCTGCATGTAGCTGGCGTAGACAGGTTGCCAAAACGTACTGTGGCATTGATCAATCTAATATCTATCTATGTAATCAATAATAATACGTAGAAAGACCTGATCATATTAAGGATAGATGGCCTCCGGCCGATTCCCCAGGTGTGCAGAGTATATTAAAAAAAAAATACTTTTATGCAAAAGAAGTAACAGTCTTCCTTGTTTATGAATAAATATTCATTACCTACTGAATTCCATTACTTTCGTAGTTGCTCTCCTAATTATTAAAACTTCGTTTGAACTCGGGAATGTTCGCCCAGAAGCCGAGACGGCCATCCAAGCAACTCGAGTAATTAATATCTTAGTCATTATAACCCCGCAATTAATGAGGCTAGAGTATATATAGAGTACGGTATATAATATGGTATGGTAGCTACTCATAAATAAAATTATTCATATGGCTACAAAGCAAATATAGATGAGTTTCATGAATATTTGAAACAACATATAATAAAAATCATCTCATATATATGCACATATAAATTAAACTTATGCAAATTCACGCGCAAAATATGTATGCGAATACACACCCAATTAAATTCCGAATGATATAAAAAAGCTGGCCAGATTGTAGAAATGAAATTTTAATGCATAACTGATCTACATTAAAAAGTATTCCATAATTAATAAAACCAACATGTTAAAATTCTGAATACCTTAACAATACCAATTTCCCAAAATACCCAATACCTAACCACCTTAATATCGATTTGGAAATGGAAAATAAAGTAGCAGTCACAGTAATAATTAGTAGCAGTAATAACTATAATAATTATTAGTAGTAGTGAAATGGAATAAGTGCAATGAAATGAAATGGAATAGTCACAATAATAATGAGTAGCAGTGAAATGGAAAGGAGAGTAGCAGTCACAATAATAATTATAATTAGTAGCAATGTAATAACATTCAGTCACTTCAAACACAACTAGTCAATCAACTTAAAATAATGAAATTAGATGGAATTTTGAAATAAATAATTAAACGATATATAATCATCAAAATAAATCCCCTGCTTTAACTGAATATCTTCAAATTAGTCATTGATTTTTACAATTCAATATCATTGTTTTCTTCCTAAATAGTCATACGTCAGGCAATTTATGTGTAAATATGCATAGTATGTTTATTAAAGTGTTACCGTTTAACAATAATAGGGAATAATGTAAACAAAATAAAAATAAATTAATCAACGAAATCAAACAATATGATGAAGAATAAAGTTTCGATTTGTCCCTGCGAGGATCTTAATAACCGTTATAGAATTATTAAATAAAAAATATTACCCTAATCTCAGAGTCAGATAATTTAAGAACACTATAAAACCATTGAAGGTTTTCGGAGGTAACTATTTTTTTAAATAAATGTCGTCATAAAATGAATTGGTTGATTTTTCTTCATTTTAGTGAAAATGTAATGAATTTTGTCAGATTTCCAAATGCTAAATGATTCATCAATTTATTTACTTATAAATTGGCATGTTTTATTTTAAAAATCTGACCCGAAAAATCATTACAGTCATTTTGTATCTTTTTATCGATATTCGGCAGTTTTGTTTATTGACGTATCCATTCAACCAAAAGTGAGCTTCCGCTTATGAAAATCGGAATCAACAGCAATCTTGTTTTGGGCCCATTCACCGAATCTACGCCTTGCTAGGTGATCGTGTGGCTTCAATTCTTGCACAAGTTGAATTTTGTAAGCACGCAAACCAAGATCTTTCGGCAAAATCTTCCATAAAGCGGATGGACACATATCCAATTCCTGTGCACGATGGTGTATAGACTGATGCGGGTCTTCCTCTACTACGCTATGCTCTACAGCAGCAATGACTTCTTCTGTACGCACTGTTCGACGCCTCTGTGAATGCGTATTATCATTTAGAGTAAACGTGGTGCGAAAACGTTCCATAGTTCATCGAAATATTATTATTATTATTATTATTAGTTATTAGTTTCAAATAGTATTCAAGGGCATTACAGATGAATCCAATTCGTCCTTGAATATTAAAGCTGGAGTGTAAGTCTACAAATAAATGACTACATAACTAAATTAATGCTAACATTGAACAAGAAAAAAAACATAAAAATATAAAGCTAAATAAAAGACAGATTATGATAAACATGAGATAGCAGGGAGATGCCTTTTTAGCTGCCAAAGGGATGTACAAAAGATATCTATTTCAGTGGGTAAGGAATTACGAAGAGCTATAACCCTTCCCACTGGCCTGTCTACAAAAATATTTGTACGGTGGTACGGCACATTAAATAATAGATGCGATCTCCTCGCTGTGTAATTTACCGGTACGTACAATTCAAACTTACATAGTACCTCTGGCAAATAAATCGTTCCTTGAATAAGTTTATATGCAAATATAATTAGTGAAATATATCGACGAGTTTCAAGACTGTTGTATCCTACCATTCCTAGCACAAATCTGACGGAAATAAGTATGGATAAATATTGTATTTTCTGTAATAAATATACCTTAAAAATTTTCTTTGAATACGCTCTACCATCTGAATGTATTTGTTTTCACTTGTACACCAGATGACCGAGTTATATTCAAGTATGCTACGGACTAAACAATTATATAGTAGAAACATTACATGAATATTATTAAACTGTTTGCATATGCGAGTAACAAAACCGACCATTTTGCTAGCACGATTGCAAATATTTGTAATGTGTGCACGGAAGTTCAACTGTGTATCAAATGTAATTCCCAGGTCCCTCACCTCGGTTGACCTTTTTAAAATTTACCCGTTTATTGTGTATGGGAAAAAGCAAGGTGTTTTCTTCTTAGTGATGGTTAAAACAGAGCACTTGTTAGTGTTGAATTCCATGTCATTGACAGAGCCCCATCTTGAAAGTGCATCTATATCTTGCTGTAATATTTCCGCTTCTCGAGCATCTGTTATTTGATGAAAAATTTTCACAGCGAATAGTGAGCAGTGACTATATTTTACAAATTTAGGTAAATCATTAATGAAAATGAGGAACAAAATCGTAGAGAGATTCGCACCTTGCGGCACCCCCGAATGAACCTTAAAGAGGGCTGACTCGGAGGAACCAAAGCTGACTAATTGTCTCCTGTTTTTGAAATAGCTTGCGAAGAACTTCACAAGATGTTTAGAGAAACCGAAGTCAAAAAGCTTCTGTAAGAGGATGTCTCTGTTAACCCTGTCAAATGCCTTGGCCATGTCCAAGTATATAACATCTACTTGGAGGCCACGGTCCAGGGCGGTAGTGGCATACTCTGTCAATGACAATAAATTGGTGCATGTTCACCTTTTCTTTCTGAATCCATGTTGGCTTTCCGACAACCAGATGTCTGCGAATGAGTAAATACGTTCGTGTAAAATAGACTCGAATAATTTTGCAAATGTACACACAACGCTGACGGGCCGGTAGTTCTCGATTACGTTCTTAGGACCACTTTTATGAACGGGTGTAATACGAGTAACCTGCCAATTGAGCGGAAAGCCATGTGATTTTAGGCTAATATTGAAAATATGTGATCCTTGTAGGGCGATCGCGCAGTGTTTAACTAGGAAAGGTGGAATGTTATCAGGACCCAGTGATTTTTTGAAACTCATTTTCGAAAATGCGCGATTTATCTCATTCGAAGTCACCTGTGGGATGTCTAAGACAGGTCCATTACTGTCGGTATCACAAATGAGCGCATCTACATTAAGCAGGGGCTCAGTACTGCTGCATACCGTTTTAAAATACTCTGCGAAGGCTTTAGAAATTTCTATGTCTCCTTTGAAAGTTTCGCCATTAAATGTCATAGTGTCCGGATGGGAAGAACTTTTTTTGGTGTTTTGGACATTGCTCTGACGGACGATTATATTGACCGTAAAATGGACGTAGTGCGCTATACGTATTTCGAACAGAACCATGATTTTCAAAATAAATTTGCATAATTTGGAAGCGTTGTTCAGACGTCAGTTTATTCATGTTGAAATGTCAAACCAAACTAAACATAAATCATTTGACAGCTGACAAAATAGTCACCAGTTAAAAAAGTGTTGCCAACTTAAAGTTCTATCTAAAAAAACTATAAATACCTCTATAAAAACACCCGTTACATGAAAAATTCCAATTTAAAAATATCGTCCTAATAAATGAACATACTAACATATTGACAAACGTGTGAAATTGAACAAAGGCTTCTAAACATAGAAATTTCTTGAAATATTGAAATTATGGCATTTGGTTCATCAAAAGAACACTTAATCTACACAAATAATAATCAGTACAAAGTTTTCAACCACTTTTTTCATCTTCATTTAAAAAGTGGTTCATCAACCACTTTTTAAAACTCCTAACAACTATAATGCTTTCAGCTCAGTCAAGCGCAGTAATCAATACAAACACATCGTAAACACCACATGTTTTAGTTAATTTAACACGGCCGGGGCCTCTCAAATGAACATACTTAGGTTGTATTGAAGTAGAATTAGGTTATTGACACTGCCGTAGTGGCGTAGAGACGTAGAGCCGTAGAAGCGTAGCGTGTACGGCAATGACGTGCCACATGCCCTCATAAAATCTGCTACTGCATTGCAATATAAAGCGAAAAGAGGTACTCGTGTGAGTTGCTTTCGGCGTGAATTATTAAACGAAAGTTGAATTATACGAGTATATAACAACCAGTGCCCGCGCTTTCGCTCTTGTTAGTGACTATATTCATACGCACTCTTTATGTAATCTATAACACTGTTCAATAAGTTGCTGGTTTTTTTGGAGACGAAGCAAGTGGTTATAACAGCATCTCGTAGACTGTAACATCCCCTATTTCTCATATTTGTTATGTAGCGGTTATCAGCACTAAATCTCGTGTACGCGTGATTTGCATCAGTGTGTCTTTATGGCGTTGTCATCGTTTACAAAGTGGAGAAAGGTGTTTTTTTGTTTTAAAAGCCTTAATGTTGTTATTGTCCTTCGACATTCGTTTCCCCTGGCCAGACTGTGACGGTAGCATTCTATGTGGGAGACCAAAAATTCCTGCTCGAAAGAATTCGTCGGATCCGACCCGAATTTTACCCTTACTGTGATTATGCCGTATTTTTTGGCAAATAGAGGGGCTACGGACCTTGAACAATATTTGTATTCAACACTTTTGACCTCTTCAGAGGACTTCATACTCTTCTCAAAATCAAAACCGTCAAGAGGAAGCATTTTAAGGATGTTGCACCAATTAAAGCAAATGTGACAGTAGCTCTGAACGGAATTGCGGTTGCTACTTTTGCCAAGGCGCTCCTTATTCTCTACAACCGGTCTCGCGATATATGGTGAGAGAAGGGATGTATGTTTAAACTAACACTGTAACTGTGTACAGTACGCTATGTGTTTTTAATATTTTTCTAAAGCGAAGATCGTATACACAAAGGCAATAATGCGCGATTTTGAAATGAAAATTTCAAATTTCAGTTGGTATAATATCTGTATCATACCAACTGAACTTCCAGTTGGTATGATACCTGTATTTAGTCACTTCCGAGTCACCTCAGTCGTACGACATTGCACAAAAGCTGATCGCCTCAACCGCCCACATCTCATGACCTAAATTCGTAAAAATATTTTGACGTTTATTTTTTTTCCTGCGGATTTATTAGTAATGATATAAACACTATTATGCATTGCTAAAATAAGTGAATAAATATGTTTTTCTCCTTTTAAGGTATTTTAATTTGATGTTGTTGAGAAACTTAATAATCCAATGTTGTATATATGCCATAAATAGATTTCGGTTGAGTTGACAGGATCTGAGTTCAATTTCTTTTAATTTCAGCTTTCTCAGTTGAGCAATTTCAGGAATTATGTAACCCGTGTTACTATAAAGGCAACTAGCACCAGCAGCTGTTATGTTTGATTCCTCCCCTTTCATTAACTGTAATAGCCAAACTTTCAGGCTATCGCCATCTGAATCTTGCGCATACCAACTTTATTGCATACCGCTTGCATTTCATTGATTTTCAGTTGCTGGAAGTTTCGCTGAAATTATTGACAATAGTCAATGCAAAATCAATAAAAGCAATCAAGACTGGAACTCATAGGAACCTAAAAGGTATTATAGATTTTTCGTTTCGGTTTACCACTTGTCAGCGTTATTTTGTTGCAGTTTACCACCTGTCCGCGATGAAGAATAGAAAATCAGCAGGATTCGACAGCATCGCAGTAATGAAGCTTCTGATAAATACTTCGGGTATTTCATATACGTATTTAAACTGAATTTACGACGAATATAAGATGTCGAATGAGGGATTACCATGTACCTATATTTATTGCCATCCCTAAAACTTCCTTGACTTGTTTTAAAATTTGGACTATGTTCAATATGTCTGTATGATCGAAATTATAATCAGAATTACTCAAGTAGATTATTATTATTATTATCATTATATTATACACTAGCAGCTTAAGGCAGATGCGTGTATATCACATGCAATTGTTTTTAAACTTGTGACTGTTTTGCAATAAGAAAAATGTTTAGTTTGTTTTTAAAGCTATTGACAGAGATAGCACTGATCATTTCCTCTGGCAACGCATTCCAAGCATCCACTACACGATTTGTGAAAAAAAAAACTTGGGGTTTAATGCTGCAATTGTCTTATTTAACTTCAACGAGTGTCCAAGCAGTTGCTTATTAGTGTTCAGGGTATATATGCTATCGAGGTTGGGCACACTGTAATAACCGTGAAGCATTTTTTAGCTTTCTATTAGGTCTCCTCGCTGCCTACGTTCCTCTAATGTTGTCAGGCGAAGTTCTTTCAGTTAAACGACAAATTTGTTTAAAAATGAGCTTTTGAAGTATATCAACTATCGAAAATGTTTTTAAATACTACATCACCCGACATGAACTCGTTTGAAAATACGTTTACATGTAATAATTTTGCATATCTAAACGCAAAATTGCTACCCTAATGAAATTACGCAGGATAATTCTATTACCTCGGAAGTGCTTCGGTGTGTAATTTCGTCCTTGAGACAGTGATTAACTACAGAGTTAGTAATTCGATTGCTCAACGTGAATCGAGGCAGATAATTTCACGACGAAGTAACGGCATGCATTTGTATTTCGTGTATTCGGTGTCTTGATAGAACGAAAGATAGGTACTACCCTAAACATCACATCTATATATAAGCTTTCTTGGTGGAACAGCTGTTTTGACACGGTTAATTAATAGCAAAATTGATTTTCGCATGGTTACTGGAAAAGTTGTATAAAGTATTAAACGTATTAGCCATTTTTTTTTTGGAAAAAATAAAATAAAAAGAATTTATTTTCTCGTCTTTTTTATTTTTATTTGATGAACTTGACTTTTAAATAAAAGTTTATCAAGCGTTTCAGCACGCTATGCCATCTAGCGGTAGGCAAAATATTGCTAATAAACAATATTAGCTAAATTTTACCTACCGATAGATGGCGCATCGTGCTCAAAGCTTTTTATACTATTTTTCAGAAAAATAAATGTTTTCAAATTAATCTCACAAACCCCACAAAATTTTATCAAATGTTGCTTACTTGCTCGTACGATTCACCGCCTTCAATGATGCCAATTCGTTAAAACTCATCCAAACAAATATATCGAGTGAAGGTTGTAGGGCCCGATGTTTCGGCGATGTTACGACCGCCGTTGTCCAGGGTAGACTGCCCAAGGCAGACGCCCTGGGCAGTCTGCCCTGAACAGACAGAGTAAACAGACGTCTACCTTGGATTATTATGAACTTCACAGGAAAAGCCTTTTTAAGCATTTTAGCAAATTTCGTCTATGGAATTTTCGTTTTTCTGCGTAAATGTTTATTTACATTATACAACATGTAATTTACAGGAGAATAATTTGTAAGAATACTAGTAGAACTCTCATGGGAAATGTCTTTTGACTATCATAATTGTTCAGAAGATACGAACTATATTTATGACATAACATATTTTAGTTCTGCAATGCGGGTATGTTGAAAATGACATAAATTTTCCACGCGTATCGCATGCACGATATAGGCAATTTGCAAACCGTATGCCCCTAAAGAGTGATGGAATTTAATCAATAGTTTCAATGAAAATGAGATATTTATAATAGTTACCGCTTTTCGGTAACGAATTCGATGAATTCCGATACGATTGGAAATGAAATGTTTATACACAAAACAGATATTGAAATAATGGAACGTCTAAGTGAATGTCGAAGTTCGTAAAGTATAAATCTATGGAATTTTGATTTATTTACTATTACTCCTGCAATCATTGATTATATAGCGTATTAGATTGCCCATCAACTTACTACGATTTAAAAACCAGTATCTTACTATGGAATGCAAAGTGTAAATTGCACCCATTGTTTTTAAAATTGATTATTATGTTTACTATGGCAAATTTAGTAGTATAATAGTATGGCGGAGAACTGTAGATGGCGCATTAAACACGCCTATACGGTATACGATAATACTATAATAACAAACGAATTTTTGAATCATAGCTCTTATTATTTCAATATTACATATTTACATGAATATGTCAATTTTATTTTGGTATACAGGTTTCAATACGTAATAATTACGCAATTTCATGTAATCTAAACAGACAGATATATGGAATTCTATCTCTCCGTATTCGTTCTGTGATGTAATCAGCCTATATAAATTGCGATAGATGACACTAATAATTGAATGTTATATTTGTGATCATTGGTTAAATTATCGGGTTTTTATAATCAATCAGTTCTTAAAAAAAAAAAAGGTTAATTATCAATGCTATTATAGATGGCCAAATAAATTGCCATTTGTTTCGCACAGAAGGGTTGCCCATTCGTTCTGTGGGATTGTAAAATCTAATCTATACTAATATTATAAAGAGGTAAAGTTTGAGAGGTTGTAGAAAGTAATCTTTGGACCTACTGAACCGATTTTGAAAATTCTTTTACCAATAGAAAGCCACATTATTTGTGAGTGGCATAGGCTATATATTAATCCGAAAAATTAAAAGACTTTTTCGTGGTAGTCGGATTTGCAAAGTAAGTCGGAGAAAAAACGGTCCAACGAAAACGTTTCTAACTAACGCTGCCTTAACGATGAGAGATATATGATTAAGTTCTAGAGAAAAGTTGTAGAGATTGATAATGCCTACAAAAAAGTCAATGACAGTATATATCTAACCTTTATATTTAAGTCAAAAAAAGCAGTAATTTATATTTAAAAAATAATTTAAATAGTCAGGTCATGTTTATTGGTCATATTAACAACAATTATGAATTCTTATCAAAATAAGTAAATTTATCGTCTCAAGTGTTTAAAACAAAAGACTTTTCCCTTTTACTGCATAAAACACTCACAAATAAGACACTCACAAGAAGACACTCACAAATAATGGTAATATAGTCAAATTGGCATGCAAATACATACATACATATGCAGTAAAAATATAACCCTTCTTTTGGCAGTCAGGAAATACATCATAGCCCTCAGTACAAACCGAACCAGACTCATAATTTCATCACAAGTAAAAAGTTTTACCGCCCAAAGAAGTGGGCACGGGTCAGCTAGTACTATATATAGTCAATGCTGCTGTTTATGAAAACGTCGATCAAAATGTCCAAGCTTTAGACGCACTTCTTATTTAATAATTTAAATTTATTTTGTGGTATTGTTAAACTCGCTATGTTTAATCAAAATGTCTTACCTGTACTATTTAAGTCTTTGTCATCGTCGTCGTCGTCGATTTCAGGAAGCGGCTCATCTTCGTCTTCGACCGGGAAAAAAGCGTCCATGTCTCCGTCTACATCTTCTATGACTATGGCTTTATTTTCCCTTTTGGCACCTGTTTTAGGAGGCGCCACAGTGCTTATCACCGTAACTGGTCCATTATTGCGTCCCACTCGTTCGGAGGTATTATTAGTCGACGGCGTTATCGATATAGTAGGCGCTTTTGTGGTTTGTTTTTGGGTCGTTGATAAGATAGTCATTGGGGGTAACGTCGACGTGGTGGTTCCTTCACCGCATCCCAGTGTGAGGAGGGTAAAATATATGATGTAGTTGAGTGACACTGCTGGTTTCATCTCAACGCGTCGACCTCGAAACATGTCACACGCATAACTGTAACAATAAATCTCTACTTAATACCTTAATAACTAATCTCTAGTAATAAAATTCTAATGACAGTTGGCACAGGCGTAGCCTAGTTAGATGAGTGACGTGCCTTGGGTTGCATGGGATTGGGATGAATCAATTTGTCGCTTTATAAATAAAGTAGAAATATTTTTTTTTGTAACCTATAAGACATGTAAAATGAAATAAATATAGATTTAAAAAATATATAATGAAACTAGTCAGCAGTCAACAGATATAGAAAAATTCTCATCTGCTCTGACAGCAGAGCAGCACTGGACGCTCTGGCTAAAGCCACCACAGAATCTTCTGTGGTCTGGGACTGCATGCAAGAGCTCAACAAATTGGGAAAAGCCAATAAAATCACCCTAATATGGATACCGGGTCATCAAGGCATACTCGGCAACGAAGAGGCCGACAGACTGGCAAAACTGGGCTCACTGGAATGCCCGGTGGAACCAGTTGTTGGGGTCCCCTTCGCCACAGGTAAAAAAATCATCAGGGACTGCTTGGAGTAGGAACATCGGGCATCCTCGAAACAGAGCCTGGGATGTAGCCAGGCAAAAGCCATGATGGAGCAACCACTACAAAAGCAAATCTACTTGACATGAGCAAGAAGAACCTTAGAACCACTATCGGTCTCCTCACAGGACACACGACCCTTAGAGCACATCCCTTGGCTTGACCGAGTGCAAGGACTGACGAATATGTGGCGAAGAACCTAAAGACAGCATACACATCGTTGGTCGCTGCCCAGGCCTCGCCGCAAAAAAGACACAGTTTACTGGGACGAGCCTTTCTCGAACCCAGCGATCTGCCCAACTTAAAGGACCGTGATCTACTTGGACTGGTAAGGAGTACTGGGCTACTAGCTGACCACTGACTTAACCACAAAGTGCGTAGTTACAAAAGTTCTTATAGATCCAGGTGACATCAAGGGCTGGAACCAAGCCCCCCACTCCGTTTCTACTACTGGTCAAACAGAGCTTTAATTTACTGGTTTTTTTTAAATCCTGAAATGTACGACTGGCAAATATAAATAAAGACATAAAGTAAACACAAATACTTCTTGGTTTTGATAAAAATGCCATCTTATTCATCATCTAACTGCATAAGTAAAATTATTCAGGGTATGATCAATGCAGGTTATTCAATTCCATTCAATTTTAGTCAAAAGACATATGCACACTGTGGTTTTATTAGTTTAGAGATCTAAAAGTAGTTTTCTGTGAGATTTATTTTAACTATAAATAGCGTTGTCTTGTTTGTAGGTTATGACGCCTCTGTCACTCATCTTTCATCGACACCTTTCGAAGCTTTAAAGTGTATGCAATGAAAATAATATAGTTACCTGTATTATATGTTCCGTTTCGACGTAATCTTGGATGCTATAACAATATTATCTAACGTCAATTGTATAATTCTAATATCTTAAAATGTAGAGTCATAAACCTTGTTGTCTCTTGATATGACTGCTATAAACAGCCCACGGGGATGAATACCGAATTTAAGCCGATACACTTAACATTACGATATTAATTTTATCAGTCTAAACGTGTACATTAGGCGCTTTTTGATATACTCCTGCCAGATTTTTTAACAATGAATAAACTTACAGTCTTTTTTGAGTCACTTTTTTTATTAATTTTAAAATGCCGATGACACAGTTTCACTTATTAGCTGTTGGGTGATGTACCTTTGATGGCACTTCGACGGGAGCTATGTATTTGCGAGTGGAAATATTCTGAGAGTGAGAGCATTGTGGGAAGGCGAGGTCTTTGAATTCCATTCGTTTGTGTTAGTGGGGGCAAGCGTTTTTGTGACGGCACGAAGTGACCGCGGCGGCGTAGCGCCCTCGGCGGCGGTTGGGCGGCGACTGGGAAGAGCTAGGGCGGGCGCACCCCCGACACCTTCCCTCGGCCCACAGGCTCCAATACAGGGCTGTACTCGGGTATACCCAAGCAAACTATTACGAGGGGTACCCAAAAGTAACGGGGCTGTTGTTACAGCTCCCCCTCCGAGTTGGAGTGGGGGAACACACGGCCATTCCTACTCAGTATTGGTCCATGCGAGTCATTACGTCCAGTTCAGTCGCTGTGAATGTACTAGGAGTTTTTTCAAGCTTTCTTTTTTAATTTCTGCTAAATCGTTTCGAAAAGAACCACAAGTGTGTTTGAGGTTTAGCTTCCGGTTGAAGAAAACTACAGTTCTTATAAAATGGTACAGGCTATAAGATGCAATGAGTCGCACACGGGCTTACGAGTAACATAGTCGCTTCAAAATGGATCAAATGAGTGTGGAAGACCAACCTCGAGGTGGTAGCCCTTCAACGAACCACATTCCGCAAAAAAAAGTTTAAAAAATCAGGGAACAGTTGAATGAAGATCACAGAATCACTATTGGGGCACTTTCAGAAGCCACAAGTGTCTCTTGAGAGTGCCTGTTAACCGATTTTGTCTGATGATTTAAGGAGAATTGTTCCAAGAGTGCCCCACACAGCTTTGTGTGTTCGTCGATATTGTCGTTCCACGTGCACCCTATTCACCCGACCTGGCTTCCTCCGACTTTTTTCTGTTTCCGAAAATGTAAAGGGACCTCAAAGGGAAGAATTTAAAGGTGTGAAGGAGGTGAAAGCAACTTCGCAGGCGGCAATAAAGGAGATCTCAATCGGGAAGTTCCAGATATGCTTTGATCAATGGAAACACAGATTCGGTAAGTGTGTTGATTCAAATGGAGAGTACTTTAAAGGAAACTAACTTTCTTTTTATTACTACATATATTAATACAATTTGCTTTAAATAAATCCCTTCACTTTTAGGTTCCCCCTCGTATAAATGTGCATAATAAGGAACATTTTAACAAACTTAAATTATTGATCAACATCTCTGTATATTTATTTACAGATTGTTTACATATTTATGTATTTAATGATACATTTAACTTAAAAAAAAATAAAAATGAAGAACGGTTGAATGAAGGTAAGAAAAAAATAAAATGAATGTGAAGTAACTGTGTTTTAAATACTATCACCACAGAACCGAAAATTCTACACAATTGTCACCTGGCCTGCTTCGAAATAAAATGTTGTATTTTTTAAAAATTATCTATACTTTTGTTTTTGCCATTTTTTTACATTGGATAATTTTATAGAATAAAAAAAAAATACTGTACGGAATACGGAAAGATCGGCTTTGGGGTTTTTGCTAAAACGAACCTCGATCCTTTAAAGGAAGCCCAAAATGTTTTATAAACGGTAATTAATAAAAAAAATCGGTTGTGTAACCCTAAGACTTTCTCGGAATCAACCCCCCCCCTCGCGCCAAACCACTCAAACCTTCCCCTCTTCCGCAACCACCCGATAGTGATTGTGTCAAGTGACTATGATAGCAAAAATAGCATATTTTAATATTTTGTAGTATTTCGTGGTGATGGTATTTTGGTAAAATGTATTTTTGGTATATGGATATATAATATTTTTGGTAATAATAGTATTTTTTTTTAAATTATGTAGTTTTTTCATAAATACGGCGGAATTTACTTTATTTTTTGCGTCGCTTGTATGCGAGATATTCTAACCAACGAGTGATTTTGGTCCAACAAGGAATCTGTATACCGAATTTCGCCATCTTGGAGGAATACACACACACAAACAGAAACATAGAAGCGCATTCACGGCACATTCCCTTCTCGTCGGTTGGTCAGCCGAAAAAAAACAAGCTTTTCATGTTAAAAAGTTGTTGTTTTGTTCGTTTCTGATATTCATTAATCAGTTCTCCAATTTCCTGAGTCCGTCTCTTAAAATTTCCCCCTTTTGCCGGCGTTTCCACGACAACGACCGAACTGCGCCGAGAATTGACGAGCTCACCCGAAGCGGCTGCACGCTGTGGCGCATGTTCGGGTATCTTCGTCGGGAATTGACGAGACACGCTGTCTGCCGTAAAATACTCGGCGGCACTCAATATTTGGCAGGTGAAGTAATAGGTTCAATGTATCCGTTATTACTGAATTTAGGAGAGTATTTTTAGCGTATTAACGTATTAGCGTAAGTTGCATTGGATTGTGACATAGTATTTAGACGATCATTTTTCTCTGAATTACCAAGGATTTCATCAAAAATATAACTTAAATACAAAAACCCTTATTTAGTTTACCTACATACGAGTAGGACTTTTCTATGCTACTTTTTGTTTTTTTTTTTTAAATTAACCTAAAAATTAAATTCTGCTACGCGTTGTGACTTTTTTTATGAGATTTGATTAGTCAATCATGATAGCGTCTTTAAAAAAATCCGTTGTGTCACCGTAAGACTTTCCCGGCAAGTAGCCCAGGACTGATTTCAACTGAATTTAAATTTAATTAAAAAAAACAATGAGCTCCCTCTCTCGGCCGACGGACGAACCCGGTTGGGATCCGTTGCAACCGCCTCGGGCAACGCGGTTCGTTTCTTGAGTTGGGCCAAGCGACAACAGATCTCTCGAAAAAGTAACAAGTAGATAACAATAGCCAATCCAACAACTTTAGACCACTAATCAAAATAATCGTTTTTTTAATCTAATATTTAATCACGAATATTTTTTCGCCTTTACTATTCTTCTTCTTGTTCCTAGTCCCTGTCCCATTTACTTGGGATCGGCCTTCCTTGTTCTTTTTCTCTATTAAGCACGATCTTGTACTGTATCGGCGTCGAGTTGAGCTTCTCTCAGGTCTTTTTCAACCGTCATCAACCAGGTAACGGATGGTCTTCCAAGAGCACGTTTCGTCGTTGGCAGGTCTAGGGCAAGCTTCATGTGATCATCTGGGCGTCGCTGGACGTGACCTTACCACCTTTTTTCGCCTTTACTACAAGGAACAATTTAGATCACCACATAAACCGATACAGACTTAGCGGAGTGCGAAATAGTTTTAACCACCAAAACCTATGCTATAACATGGCTCCGTCGCAAATCAAAAGCCTAGAGCGGGCCGCTTAAAAAAACAACATCAGTTATTTGGCAATAAACCCAATTTATCGTATAAAGGGGTTTGAAAATTGTGTTTTTTTTCCGTGCTGATTATTTTTGACATTATAAACATAAGAATATATTGGTAGTTGACATACATATTCACTATTTATTATTCATTTAATTTAAAAAAATACGAAGACATATTGCTGAATTTGACAATAATATTGTTTGTACCTTTTTTTTAAAAATCTATATTGTACATAGACTTTTTAATACAATATTTCTATTTTCACATATTGTACATAGATTTTTGAAACCAGTCAGACTACCAGACGCGGCTGCATTTGCTGAGAATTTGTATTCCGATCTACAACCATGGCCTCTAGCCACTGATATTGAAATCAGCTAGATATTGAGAACCTAGATATGCTAAATTTCAGATTTCAAATGAGTTTTAAAATGATTTTCAGATTCCATTTCATCATACTTGTCATTCAATTTTTGCTCTTGTTTAATTCCCTATTTGATTATGCTTAAGCATAACCATCTATATAGTACAGGATAAACCCTGAACGTGGCTGGTGTGAAGCTAACTGAAAAATATTTCTCTCATTTTTCTCGCAAATTTACTTTGTCACTTCGCGTATCATGTCAAGACGTATATAAACTTTACGCGTCAACCGCAGAAGGCAAGGCAACTATAATAAAATAGCGAGGTATACAGAGAATATTTACAAAAGATATGAAATTAGAAAGACAAATTGCTGAAATGATTGGAATATTGGAGAATTTATTTTACAAATAGCACTGTAGGTATAAAAGTTATGTAATTAAATTTGATGTATTTCGTAGTTAAATTATGCAACATTCTGTTATTTCTCTGTGGGCTTGAATTGAAGCTTTTTAAAAAGCTTTAAAATTGTAATCTTTCTTAAAAATAAATTTTAAATTACTTCCGTGCGAAGCCGGGTAGGAGTACAGCATATTACACGACTGCACAACAAAAATGGAGTGTAATGTGTTCAGGATTCATCTATGAATGTTTTCCGTTTCTTTTTTCCACTATAACTTTTAAAAATTTTAACCGATTTAGAAGTGTGTGGTATTGTTATAACCGTTTTGTCATCCTGAGTGTCACAGAGAATCTTATTATCAAAATATCAAGAAAATAATTTTCTAAATATCCAAATCTAATCAAATCCACTTATGTCATGTTTAGTGTCAAATGAAAGGTCTAATTGAATATATTCCGAAAATATACATGTATATAAATGGAAAAATCCATAAACCACAAATATTTCATTAAAAAACCTTAAAAATATAATTATAAATACAGTAGTTCACTTTTTGTAATAACAGTCGTGTTTTTTTATTACTTTTAATATATTTACTTGTATCGTATAAAATGGCTTAAACGAATGTGTCCCTCGTATCAGCACTGAAAATCTTAAATTATTCCTTCTAAGATACAAAATTTCCTAGCACTACGTGCCTGGAAATTTCGACTAGTTGATAGGATATACAGACGTTGGTGGTCAATAACATAAATAAATAAGGGCAAGCCATTAGGGCAAAAAAATATCCTTTATCTCGTCATCACTATCATTATCATAAAATAAGGAACTTTTTATCAGAGCGAAAGTTTTAGCATTCAAGGTTGAACATTGTCAACAATAAATAAATTGAGAGTTAATTTGCGTCTGGTTAACCGCAGAACGATTGCGTTGTTTGTTATCTGTTGTTAGATTACAGCAGGATGCGTGGTCGTTCCTGTCAACGACACTCGGAAGATATAATTGGGAATCAAACCAACTAGGTCTAACCTTTTTACACACTCTAATAACTAGCATTAGTCAATCCACAACTTTAGACAACTAATCAATAAAATCGATTATTTTAAGATTTATTTTATATAATATGAAATCACTAATATCTTATCGCCTTTACTATGATTGACATTGATTATAGAGATACCATTGATTATACAGGGTATTATATTAAAAATATAATAGATACAGCCATTCTGTAACCGTTCTATAATCCATGATATCAACGAATGCGTCATTCGAATCAAGATAAGCTACATCGGCGTAGGAAAATATGAATTAGAAGCGTTTGGTCCTGGTCTGCCTAATATTTGCGTGCAAGAACCGTTGCGATTGCACACGACCCGGTGGCATAGTGGTTAGCTCGCCTGATCATACATTGTAAGGTGCCATGTTCGATTCCCGTCTGGGTCACCGTTTTCCGTTGGGATTAAATTAACGGAATTGCATTTCAATTCGGGCGAGCAAATGCAATAACAAGACATACTTACACACATGTTACACGCACACATGCATATAAAAACTTCATATTAGGTTTGGTTGTAATAGATTTTCGTATGGTAATAAACCCTAAACAGTGAAATTTCATAATAAAGAGTAAAACAAACAGATAATTAAGAGGCGTTTGCTGATTTCGTTGGTTTGTACCTGAGATTAAAAAAATATGGTCGATGAGTAATCTTAAGATTTTTGTGACTCTTGAATACTCGACGACATCGTCATCAATTTGAACTGGGGGCAAGGAAGAGAGGCAAATTCTATTGTGTACAAGAAGTTCTGACCGTCACTAAGAGTTGGCTAGGTTTTGGCTGAGTCTATTACTATGCCATAGTCTTCGACCTAATTGAAGATGTGCTTCAGATTATAGTTCATTTCCTGCACGGCAGCGGGGAGATATATTTGCTGAACATCCGAATAGGAACAAATGAGTCTATCCGTAGTTTGATTTATATAGCTTGAGTAGGTATCATTAGTATTGAATGTGGCCGATGGACGAGAGTGCAAGTCTTCTCCTTCTTCATCTTCCTCAGCCTGGTTTGGTCCACTCCTGGACGTAGGCCTCTTCCTCCTTCTTCCATGTCTGGCTCTCAGCCAGTTAATCCCTGCCGCTTTTCTGATGTCGTCCAGCCGTCGTAGCTGCGGTCACCCTACGCTTCGCTTTGTGGTTCTCGGTCTCCACTGGACAAGCCTCTTCGGCCACCTCGAATCATTCTGCCTTGCGGCGTGACCTGCCCAGCCCCACTTCAGCTTGGCGGTACGTTTCATGAAGTCTGTCACCCCCGTGCGCCTTAATATCTATTCATTGCGCACTCTGTCGCGGTGACTGGTGCTCAGCATTGCTCTCTCCATCGCCCTTTGGCATATTCTGAGGTGGTTGGCACTGCTCTGCGTTAGAGGCACTGTCTCAAGGCCGTAAGTTGCTACTGGCAGTACGCATATCTCATAAACTTTCCGCTTTAGGTTGATGGGCATCGCTGGGTCTCATAGGACGTAGGCAAGGTTTTCGAAGGCCACCCGAGTCAATCCCACGCGGCTGACAACTTCCGCACGTTGGTTGTCTTTGCCCAGTTTGAGTTTGTGGCCTAGATAAATGTAGTGGTCGACGACTTCGAGTGTCTGGCTCTCAACGGTGATCTGGACTGGGCCTGGGCTCATGATCTTTGTTTTCTGAAGGTTCATCTTCAAACCCACTCTCGCTCCACGAAGTATGGCTCAAGTGTTCGAGAAATGATTAGTATTGAGTGATAATACTGTTAAACGTATCGGAAATTAAATGTTTTATTCCTCATAAAGAATAACGTTTATCATCGCCCATTTATGCTTATTGATTTTAAAATGTATGTTTTGTCTAAATATTCGTAATTTTTGAAATGTTCATCTCATTGCCAGTGTCAGAAAAAAACCGGCCGCCATGTAATTTGTTTTTATCGTGAACACGTCCACTGTCATACTGCCATGGTTTTCGTGATTCCTGTAATTATTTGTAGTTTTGGGCGATAAAAGCACAAACAGCACGGGCAAAATAGGCATAATTCATATCGTCGTCTCTCAGGCAGAGTCGTCAAAATGTCCATTTAGAAGTTTTGAATTTAATAGTAAAAAAATAAAAGTCCAAATACAAGCCGAGAGATCTGTGATAAAGTGAAATAACACCAAAATTAAGGAGAAAGCTGAAACACAACAACGCACAACCAACGAAAATGACGCACAACGCACAACGAACGAAAATGACATCCAAGACACCCATTGCACGGACAAAAACCACGCTACAATCGCTGCAAATCGCGAAAGTCATCCTTGAGCCGCACGCAACCGCTCCAAGGCAATCAATTTTCGATCCGCATCACTCAATTGAGGGCTTTACTTGGTGAGGAAGTAAATGAAGAGATAGCACCGGCGTCCCATCTCCCCTTTACCATTTGGCGTAGTCGCAACAGACTGAGGGTGGGTTTGACAAAATGCCAGCCAAGATATTCGTACACTGGGACTAGACAGAGAATCCAATATTTAACTGTAAAATGCTGCAGGATTAAGACCACCTCCTATTCTGCCCTCAGTTGTCAAAACCCATCCCACACAAGGGCCTACATGAGGTGAACGACAAGGCCTGGCCGCATACTTTTAGAGAGATCTGTCCGTTAATGAACGAACGATGTCCCAAATTCTCTTACTTTGGGCGTTGAGTATTTATAATGTAGTGTTTTTAATGGTTAAACTTAATAATAGTATGATAAACACAATTTTTCTCGAATTATATACAAGGATACATCCTGAATACGATGTGATAATAAACTAACGCTTGCGGTATTATAATGAGCAAATATAATTGGCCCCTACAGTCTATTTACTTAATCTTCTCCGGTAAACTTTGTAAAATCTATGCTAATTATTCTGAGGAAGGGTTATTGATTTCCTGCAAGCTTGTGATACATAACAACAATTCCTTCATTATAGTCAAATCGTACACTGGCCTGTTTACAATTAATATAATTTTAAATAAACTTTTCAGAGCAGTAAATAGGTCTATATTCTCACAGATACAAACGTGGAAAAGCAATTTTTAAACAATTTATTCCATTTCTAGAGCCCTGTCCACCCTAAAACGGGTTAGTCCCAGTTGGGTGACAGAATCAAATATGCTTGAGGGAAGAGTTTTGCCATTCTGTTCCTGTTATTTGTAGTCAAAATCAATGTTTTAAAGAAATTAGTTCTTAAATAAATAAATATTCCACGTCGTAGTAAAACAAGAAGTAACAGAGTGAAAGAAAAATATTATAATTATTGTTTGAAAAGTCATGTCCCTCGAACTGTTTTATCCGAGGTAGTTAACCTTATTGTGTTTTGTTGTATATATGTTTATTGCACATATGTAATATGTTATGAGTACACTGGGCGGACTTATTGATAAAGAGTACAGTCTCTTATAGTCAACCCATTTTTTAAAAGTTAAGGGTGAATTTTGTTTTATTTAATGGTAAAAATAGAAGAGAAAGAAGAAAAATACAATAATAAAAGCAAAACAAAAGTAACACATATGGCATCCATAGGACATAATAATGTCCTAGGAACATCGAAGGATAAATAGGACAGGAAAGATAGTATCAGGAGAGCGGAGTTTATTGATTAAGATTCGGGTGATAAAAAAAGGTTATTTAATTATGCTATAGAAGTTGCATTTCTAATATAAGATTGGAGCTGGTTACACAACCGGCCTACATAAACTACAAAAAAGTGGATGTCAAAAGATGATTTAAGAAGAGGAATTAGAAGTGTATTATTCTAAACCAAACGAATGGTTTTCTACGACAAATAAACGTAGACACGATTTGAAATTTTAGTGAAAATTCACATTTGAGGTTCTATGAACCTAAAAAGTGTGTTTCCGGTGTCCATTGTGCACACTGTCCGTGACAGCACACACAGACGAAACTACTTGACCGATTTGGTTATTTATTTGGCGCGTGTGGTTCTTTCAGTTGTGTTTCTTCGTCGTTTTGAAATTATTATTTTAGACACAAGAAGGGGTAGCTGTCATAGAAGCTTAGAATAAATATTTTTTCCTTAAAAACGGCTCTTACGATTTTGGTAATACTTTCTATAGACACCGATAGAATGTCCTTTCTGGTTGTTCCAAAAAAGCTCTGTTTTTTCCAACTACGATTTAGATAATAGTTTTTATAGACATTGATAGAATGCCCTTTCTGGTTGTTCCAGTAAAGCTCTGCTTTTTCCAACTCGTATATACGATTTTGATAACAGTTTTTATAGACACCGATAGAATGTCCTTTCTGGTTATTCCAGAAAAGCTCTGTTTTTTCCAACTCGTATATACGATTTTGATAATAGTTTTATGGACACCGATAAAATGCCCTTTCTGGTTGTTCAAGAAAAGCTCTGATTTTTCTCTGACTCGTATTAACGATTTTGATAATAGTTCTTATATACACCGATAACATGTCCTTTCTGGTTATTCCAGAAAAGTCTGTTTTTTCCAGCTCGTATATACTCGTTTTTCCGAGTAGCGTCGGGTCGTTTATATTCCTTTATGTCCCGTAATACATAAATAAAGAATATTCGAAAACTTAACGCTAAGGTTTCTGTAACATTATCGACCTTACACATATTGGATATATAGAATAAATTACGCTGCTATATGGACGACGAGTAAATTTTTCTTATCCCTGACTTCTACAGTTCTCTCTTTTATAAATAAAATAGTATTTTATAGGTTGCGACATTTCCCCGAAATTGTGGAGATAGTAAATATTTTTATGGAAAGTCAGTTGCTACAAAATCACAAATAATTCTGTTTTTGCTTTACCGGCCCACCAATCAACAAGAAGGGAAGTATTGTGAACACGCAACTTTTTTTCGAGATGAAGACGGAAATATATATTTTGAGCACCCATGAGACGATTAGGGCCATTTGCAATTGTAAGCCTCTCTTTGGGTCTGGCTGTGTATCTGTGTATGTCTTTGTGTGTATTCCTCTGCGATAGCGCCCAAACGATTAATCCGATCGTGCTGAAATTTGGCATGTAGACTCCATTTCGTCATGGCAAGAGTTGAAATTTTTGGATTAAAATAGGTCCACCAATGGGCGCACTAGTTATATTTCAATCTCTGAATATAGTAGGTACTCATAGACTTAGAACTTGGTACACAGATGTCTTGTTGGGATGAAATCAAATTGTGAAATTTTAGTTGGAAAATTTCGTATTCAAGCTACACTAATAATGTTTACATATTAATTACATAATAATGTTTACATACTTATTACATAAAAATGTTTATATATTAATTAGGTACATAATAATGTGATTACAAAACTGGATTATTGGATTCATGCTGCCGTAATTACCGTTTTGTCAAACCTTCTTTCCGAAGGTGAATGACGCTGAAAATCCTTCCATAAATCCTTTGCTATTAGCCGGAAAAGTTTTGGGGTGACTCAACCGGTTTTTTATTGAGTAGATACACACATTTCTATGTAGATACGCACATAGATACGCACATAGAGCTACACATTTCTATATTTAAAAGAAACATATTAGTTATAAATAAGATAAAAACGAAATTACGCGTGAAATTTGTAGCACCCGGCGTATCGGCGATTTCGCAACTGCCGTTGTTTAGGGAAAACTGAATAACGGCGTCTGGACAACAACTAGATAACGGGTCTACACTGGACAACGTCAGTTGTAACATTGCCGAAACGTAGGATGTTACAAATATCACGCGGTAAATTCGTTTTAACACGACTGTCCAACAAATAAGGAGTGTTATTTCACGATAACTTATAAAAGCTCGAACCGATTTAGGAGTGTGTGATATTGTTAGAATCGTTATGTCAACCCAACTTTCATACGATACCTTTTTTCTCCAAATTTGAAGTAAATTGTTGTCTAAATGTCCAAACCTCCAAATTTCAACGATTTAACATCAGTGTATCGTGTTTAGTGTCAATTGAAAGGTCTGATTAACGGATTTAGACCGAGGTAAAACTGGATAACGGCGTCTAAACAACACCTGGACAACGGGTCTACGCTGGACAATGTCATTTGCAACATCGCCGAAACGTCGGGTGTTAGAAATATCACGCATTGAATTCGTTTTTACACGACTGCCCAACAAATAAGGAGTGTTATGTGTTCAGGGTTCATCTATGTTTCATGTTTTCCGTTCTTTATTTCACAATAACCTATAAACGCTCGAACCGATTTAGAATCGTTATGTCAACCCAACTTTCATACGGTACCTTTTTTCTCCTAATTTGAAGTAAATTGTTGTCTAAATGTCCAAATCTCCAAATGACAATGATTTAACATCAGTGTATCGTGTTTAGTGTCAAATGAAAGGTCTGATTAAGTACATTGCGAAAATACATGACTCAGTATACTGTACATTTCAAAATATGTATGTATCTATATGGATAAATTCATAAACCACAAGGGACATCATTCTAAGGACATCATTGACATGTTCCATCTCCTGCGGAAATGCTCAGCGTCGCATAGATCGCGTGCTCGATTCACGAGCGATGTTTGCATTGAATGTAGATGGTAGGAATGATGGTATGAGCTTGCATGCAAATATCTGTTCGAGCCCGGCCCCCCACCACCGTTATAACCTACGCAGTGGCGGCGGCGGTATGCGGCCTACCAGCAAAACAACGGATTGACAGCTCTTTCAGTCTACCATGGACAACGGCGGCTGCAACGTCACCGAAACGTCGAGTGCTACAAATTTCACGCGGTAAATTCGTTTTCTATCCTATTTATAAACCACAAATAATTCATAAAAACCTTAACAAAAATAATTATAAATACAGGAGTTCACTTTTTGTAATGGCAGTCGTGTTTTTTATTCCTTTTAATATATTTATTTGTTATATTATTTATAATGTCAAATAACCGCGATGGTCTTCGATTTCATATCATATTAGTTGTTTGTCACCCATTTTTATACACACATACATCGCACATACTTTACTGACGTGAAAGCATTTTTACGCATAATTAACTCTGTTTTTTATGGATGCGCCCATTATGAGACCATTACTCGAGCGATAGCCCTTTAAGCGCCAACACTGCTGATAGCGAGCGTACAGGAAGCGGCGCTGGAAAATGGCAAAACATCGCGACACAGATTACGGGAATCGGCACATTGGACATGCGAGCCGTTTCACGAACGGTCCATAGCGAAAGCTGTCTCTGAACTTTTGGTGATTTAGTGATTGCGAGTGACAATAATGAGGAGTGGTGTTGCGGTGATTGGCCTGTTATCACTCGCTTTCGTCTCGGTTAATGGTGATTCGGGTGCTACGACCGCGGCGACAGCGCCGCTCTCCACTTCGATTGCAGAAGTGAGAGTTTGCGGTAAAACGCAAGATGTGTGAGTGGTCAGATAAATTTATGTCATTTAATTAAATTTACATTAATTCAATTTTAATTTTATTTATTTTTCAATTCCCAATAATATAACAGTTAAATAGACGGCATGAACAATTGAAATATCATAGGCAAAATCTTATAATATGATATGCCAAAAACTGTTGCCCACTGGCAATATGTCTATGACATATAAAATATACATGTTTTCCATTTAACTGTATATTATTGTGAATTTCAAACTAAATTAAATTGTATACATTTTAATATACATATTTATATGTAATATCTGATACATATTAATGTACACAAACATAAAATGTATGCATTTAAAATTTCAAATTTATTATGTTCATTTATGTATCTAGATTTTATATCGGACATAGGTTATACACATATTTATACAAATTTAAATATCCACCTTAAAACAGGCTAAATCCTCTCACTTCTTTAGAATCACTATACTATTTGAATTTTAAAATAAGATCACTATCCTATTTTATTGTCAACTAACCATGCTATAAACTTTTTTTAAGGCGGATTTTTAAATTTGTATAAATATATGTATAACCTATATAAAGTCCAGAAAACAAAACAACTAACACATTAGAAAATGTATGCACTGATAGGTATTATTAATCATTATTAGCTGGGAAATCAAATTAAAATTTAAACCATAATCATGTTAATAACGCTGATGTACAAATTGATATTATTTAAATAATCATAATTGCTAAAAGTCAATATTTAATTTAGTCAAATATTATTTATGTTACAGTGAATTTTGCTGAAATTATTGGTAAAAGTTGATGATGCATTTTACCATGATTATGATGTCAACTATATAAATACGGATACTATTGCTATTAGTTTTTTCTTAGGCATCGTTGGCTATAATTCTCTTAAATTACCTAGGGGAATATTCACCATAGCCTTTACGTAGATAAATGCTCACTTGGCGTATTAAAGAGCCGCCTTAATAAGTATCTCATATAAAAGGCATTTTACCTACTGGAAGATTATTACTCGTGGGATGATTAAAATTAATAATATTGATGGTTTTCTTTCTAATGTCTTTGATTATCTCTTGTAATTTCTCTTTATATTTTCTTTCTGTGTTCTTGTCTATTCTTTATTTTTTTTTTGTTTGTGTTTTCTAACATTTCTTACGTTATATGAAATCGAAGACTATCGTGGTTGTTTGAAATTATAAATAATATAAAATAAAAATTTTACGCGTGAAGTTTGTAACACCCAGCGTTTCGGCGATGTTACAACTGCCGTTGTCCAGGGTAGACTAGACGACGGCGGTAGCAACATCGCCGGAACGTCGGGTTCTACAAAATCCACGCGGTAAATTCGCTTTTATCTTATTTATAATTTCTAACGTATTTTATGTTATATTTAGGATAACAATAAAATTGCCTACCTTTACAATGACCTTTATGCCGTTATACTAATGAAATGAATATGAATAAGGAACATGAATAATGACAATATAATTTTTAACTTATGCATGGCAACCTTAACTAACCTAACCTAACCTACAAATGCCTACCTTAACTAAAAGTCGGTTGTGTCACCCCAAGACTTTCCTAGCAAGTAGCCAAGGGCTGATTTTAACTGAATATAAAATTCATAAATAAAATCGCCGAGCGCCGACTCTCGGCCGGTAGAAGAACCCGGTTGGGTTTCATTGCGATGCCTCAGGTGCTGCGGTTCGTTTCTCGGCCAAGGGCGGGTTTGGGCCAAGCGCCAACAGATGGCGTTAATATTTAATTAAAATGTATGACGAAATTGAAGTATTATTAGTGCAGCTTGTATATGAGATATTCCAACCAAAATTTCACTATGTGATTTCGACCCAACAAGGCATCGCTTACCAAACTTCAAGTCTTCAAGTCCAATATAGCGAGAATGATATATGACTAGTACGATTTAAACTACAATCTTTTTAACTCTTGATTGAGCGTTAAAAATTAAGCGTTTGGGCGCTATCGTGGAGGAATGCCAACACTTAGACACACAAACAGACTTCAATCTGGAAATGGTCTTTATCATCTCAGGGGGGCACAACATGAATATATCCATCTATATCTCGAAAGTCTTTTAGCGCGTTCACAATACTTACCCGCCTCGTTGGTTGGTTGGCCAGGAAAGTGAAAAGCCAATGCATGCCTCTGTTGGTGGTTTCATCCATATCCAGTACTATCTCTAATGCTGAGAACTTTTCTAACTATCTATCTTATAATAATAAATTGAAAGAAAGGCCTGAAAGGAATATAACACTTTGATTTTGAATTTTATATTTATTAAAGTTTTAGATTTATTGAAAAAATTATAGCCTAAATGATCCTAATAGTATGGCCGCTCTCTCATTCAGTAATGCATTCCGGTCACCAACATATTCTTAATATATCTGAAACTAAGTCTGCTAGGTTATTCAAATAGGAAATATTTCATAGACTTTTTAGTACTACTTAAAATAAATTAATAAAACTCCTTGGTAAGAAAATGCCATCAAAAATATTTAAAACAAAATAAATGATTTTTGAAAATCGAACTACGAATTCACTGCATTTGTTTCTGCTTTTGTTTCTGTTCTGCCACGAACAAAATATAAGAAGCGCTCCTGGTATTTAATAATCATTATTGATATGGTTATTATTGAATAAGCTATCATTCCTAGTTTTCAAAACATTCACAAACTATGTTGATGACTCGAATTTATTGCTCTCGGATGTATTATTTTCCTGACCAGATCACCATGTAATTATAATTTATTTATCTTTAATTTACGGTGCAGACAGCAGAGAAAACGAAAGGAGACCTATGTGAAATTCGTCTGGGAGACATTCATTCAATGCCCAAATGGAAAACCATGTGTCCGAAAAAGAAGAAAAGTAAGGCGACCTATGTCCCGAATAGTCGTAAGTAGTGCTTTATTTTCATGTTTATAAACAATATTTATTGCGTGGTTATCTTGGCTCAATTTTAGCAGTTATAGGTTTCATTGTGAGTGCAAAAAAGGCGAAACGAAAGAATGCTTCTACCAATTTATTTACACAAAGTATGTGTTGGTTTGATAACTCGAGTTATTACATATATTAAACAAATCAAATCATATTTATTTCCAAAAAACCGTCTAGGGTGTAGAAAATACAGTCATGAAATAAGCTTTCCGGTGATGTTGCAGCCGCCGTTATCCAGGAAAGACTGAAAGAGCTGTCAATCCGTTCTTCTTCTTCTTGCTACTTGTGGCAATCACCGATAGTCGGTGCTTTTCTGCCAAGTTGTTTTCGGAGGGCAACTAAGTTAAATTGTTATGTGTATATGGCGTTTAATTGTAATAATATGTAAGTTTAATTGTTATGTGTATTGTTATGTGTAGATGGCACAATACTGAAACAAGGGATACTTATTTATAGAAATGTAGGTACATATAGCGTAAAACATGGTTATTGGAGATGATACAAACAAGGAAAGGATGTGAAATATGTTATTACACTATACAGAAATATTATTAGGGGAAATAAATTTACATATTACTTTGTATTTTTTAGGAGAGTTAAGGGATAACAAGTGGAGAACACATAGAATGAGTTGTATGTTATACTTTATAAGGTCTGGGATAAAACTCGGATAATTATTGAGGATGGGACAGTCCAGCGTGCAATCCCTGTGTCCACAATCGCATTGTGGAGACGCGAGAACATTAATACGATGGAGGTGCGATGGGGTGGAGCAATGTCCGATCCTCATGCGACAGATTATCGAAATCTCTTTCCGACTAAATGGCTGGTGGTGGTACCATGGCTTCGAAGGGATTTCGGCCTGGACAAGTGAGAACCTCTTGCCCTTTGTGTTAGAGGAAGTGCGCCATCGCTGAGTCCAATTTTTATGAAGTTTATTATCTATCGATATCAATCAGTTGTTTTGCGGATAGGCCGCATACCGCTGCTGCGTAGGTTATAACGGTGGTGGGGGGCCACCTACGCAGTGGCGGCAACGGTATGCGGCCTACCCGCAAAAACAACGGATTGACAGTTCTTTCAGTCTACCTATATGATCAGTGAGTCTACCCTGGACAACGGCGGCTGTAACGTCACCGAAACGCCGGGTGCTACAAATGTCTCGTGGTAAATTCGTTTCTATCCTATTTATAATGTCAAGCAACCGCGATAGTCTTCGATTTTATATATGAAATAAGCTATTTAAATGTAAAAATTAAATAAAATAACATAAATACCTAAGTTAAAACTCACTCAAATTGTACAAACATTTAGATAACAAATATTGTTTCGTTCGTTTTTTTTGACATAATTATTAATATCTTTCAAGTTTAGTGGCAGCTTCTATGCATCGTTGTGTTTGGAACTCTGAAGTGGCAGCCTGCGATGGATGGATATAAAGTGACTTATTCCTTGTATCGTGCGTGTGTATATGCGATTGCGTTAAACATGTTTGCTTTTCTTTTAGAATACCTACACATATACATTCATGAACAAAAATAATATATATCGTGGAAATACGTAGTACTACAAATAAAGAATTGCACGATTCTCGTTGATTTTAACCACTAATGGCTCTCACTGCCCGTTTTTGCAAGTTAAATACGGCGTTGGCCCGGAGTAAGACTCCACGAGATAGTAATATGCGTTTATAACTTATTTTTCATTAATGATCTTCCTTAGTCTTCAAATCGCGTAACTAGCTGACGATACCTTCGATTTCAGATGATAATTATGGATTCTCTAAGACACTTTCTCATCAGTGTGAATCCCTAGGAATTTAGTAAAAAGTGTCTCTTTTTAAGTCATAATGAGTTTTCAGTGATTTTTTGGTGTTTTTTAGACAAGTTTATAATTGCTGTTTTATGTATGTTTAAGGACAATTTATTAGCTTTAAACCAGTCATCCAATTCGATAATTTCGGAGTTGACTTTATGATCTAAATTATTTAATGTGTCACTTTCGAATATACATGTCGTGTCATCCGCGAATCGAATTGTATTGGCATTCGAAATATTTACAGATACATCATTGGTATATAATGTGAAAAGCAGAGGTCCCAGTATTGACCCATGTGGAACTCCAATATTCTTAGTCTAGTCATTAAAATGTCCACAAACCGAAAATGTTTATCCAAGCACAAAGTCAATACCTTTTTTTTTTTTTTTTTGTTTACTTAAACAATTTACAAATAAATTACAATTACCAATTAAAACATGAAATAAAATATTATACTAAATTATTAAACCCACAGCAAGAAATTTAACTCAATTATTAAATCATGTTTACTGCTCGATATCGCCCAACTAAGTAAATCTTGTGCTTGGGCGGGCATTCTACAAAGAAAGAGTTACATTAATTAATATATAAGATTTAGAAAAACAAAATCACGAGTAAATAAGTTGAATTAAAAAAAAAACAAATAGGTAAAGTAATAAAAAAAAAAGACAGTTATTAAATAATCCGTCGTATTTATTTCAGTCAGGCGATCCAACTAGGCATACTCAACTTTGACAAGGAGATCTGCCGAAGGATCCAACTTGTGTAGGCAGCGTTCGGGGAACTACACCATATCTTCTCGTCACAAATACCGCAGAGTCTCAAGACGAAAGTCTTTAATCAGTGCTTGTTGTCAGTGATGCCATACGCACTGAGACGTGGTCGCTAACTATTGGCCTCATACACAAGCCTAAGTCTCTCAACTAGTCATGGAAAGAGCTATGCTTGGATTTCAATGCAATTTAGGATCCCAAACGAGGAAATCTGCAGAAGAAACAAGGTCACTGACATAGCTCGTAATTTCGGATAACTTGAAATGGCAAAGGGCAGGCCATGTAGCTCGCAGAACCGACAGCCGTTGGGGAAAAAATTTCTCGAATAGCGACCCCGTACCGGCAGACGCAGTCTAGGACGGCCCCCCACAACATGAGCCGATGTTGTGAGGGGGGGGGGGGGGGGGGCTGATTATGATACTTCTCTTATGTTGATATTCGGTCTCGTTCGAGGTGTGTCCTTTGTGTGTGGACAACAGACCATTAAATCTTGGTCTTAAGTAAGTGTAGGTAGCTGGACATTTTTGTTTGTAGGTTCCTTTCTTATACCACATTTGTCTCGCTTTTATCTTCGCCTAAGCCTGTCATGATGTCTATTCGGTTGATTTTGATAACCAGTCGGGTCGGCAAAAATCTAATACATTGAAGTCTATAAAATTTGTCTGATGGAGAGCGTTGAGGGTTTTTATTAATGACCCTTAGCAAAGCTAAAGCAAAAGATCGTTTGATCTGCCCATACTACCCCAGCCAAATTGTCCATATGCGATTTGTATCTGTGAAGCGCGTAGTCGACAGTCCTCAGTGCGTAATAGATGCCTCGGTTAGTGTAACTCCAATAGCTGCAGTTGTCACATGTCCGCGATATCCGCGATGTCTCCATGGAGGGTCACAAAAACTATTTTTTTATTTTTATTTATTTTAGTTTGTAATTCACAGTAATCTACAGCATAATTAAAATGACATAGACAAAATACAGTATCAAATAACTGATAACATGGTATGCCAAAAACTGTCGCCAGTGATACTATTTTATTGTCATCCAGGCTATAGCCTGTTCTACGGCGGATAAGAAATAATGTTGTAAATACATGTATGAAATATATAATGACGTGTGAAAAATGAAATATTTAATATATTGAATAAAAAGGACGTTTGGGGTAGACAACATCACAATCTTTATCGTTAAGAAAGGGTCATCTGGGGGTTAGATGGGGGGTTACACGTTCAATCTGGCATCAGTTCAGTCCGTGACGTTCGTCAGACTGACGGGAAACTGATCGTTTATTGTGTTAACTGATGGACTGAACTGATGGACTTTCGTAAATTTTAATAATTTCTGTCAGTCCATCAGTCAGTTCATGATCAAGGTCGCGGACTGAACTGATGCCAGATTGAACGTGTAACACCCGTCATAGGAGTTCACATCGAGCAAATGCGTGACGTAATCTTCTGGCCATAGCTGTAGGTATTGCGTAATTAGTAGGCCCTGGGTGGTCCTTAAGATCGTAGAGAATGTGGCGACATTGGGGATTTGTGGGGTTAGATAAGTATTTCGACCAGTTTGTATCCAATGGATGTTTATTTCCAGACGTACACAGTGAAGAAGGATGTTCCGATTTGCTGCCCCGGCTATCCATACGACAAAGACAGCAATACTTGTCTAGCGTCATGCGATCCTCCTTGCTCGAACGGACGCTGCTTCCGAAGAAACGACTGCGCCTGCCACCTCGGATACATGAAGAACGAGACGCATCCGAACGTATGCGAGCCGTACTGTCCGGAAGGATGCGTGAACGGCTATTGCGCCGCTCCCAACCAATGCGCCTGCGATAGCGGCTTCGTGCCGGAGACCGATAACAAGTACGAGTGCGTCCCCATGTGCCGGGAATCATGCGTGAACGCGGAATGCACCGAGAAGGACATATGCACGTGCCACGAAGGTCACGTTCACGATTCGACGAATGCGTTTCGCTGCGTTCCCATCTGTTATCCCGCATGCGTGAACTCGGATTGCGTCGCTCCGAACGAGTGTCGGTGCCAGAGCGGTTTTATTCAAAATCCCGACAATAAATCCGTGTGCGCATCTGAGTGCATTTCTAAATGCGTAAATGGCACATGCGTGAACGACACATGCGTGTGTGAAGACGGTTTTCAAATCAACGTCAAAAACGAATGTGTAGCAATATGCGATTCAACGTGTGAGAATGGTTATTGTGCAGGTCCAAACTTATGTGATTGTTTTTACGGATACGAAGCGCATCCAAGTAATATGTCGATATGTGTGCCGAAGTGCCATGATTCTTGCAAAAATGGATTTTGTTCACAGCCTGAAATTTGTACATGCAATAAAGGATATGAACTAATCGGTGGTAAATGCGTGGCTGTATGTTTGAATCCATGCGAGAACGGTGTTTGCACAGCGCCTGAAACATGCACATGCAACGAAGGATACATGCGCAATGATTCAAACGCTTGCATTCCGCATTGCTCTAATTGCATTAATGGATTTTGCTCTGCCCCCGAAGTCTGTACATGTAGACATGGCTATGGTATGGTCGACGATACTTGCACTGCAATATGCTCGGATCCATGCGAGAACGGTGTTTGTACAGCGCCTGAGACTTGCACGTGCACCGAAGGATATACGCGTAACGATTCAAACGCTTGCATCCCGTATTGCTCTAAATGCATTAATGGATTTTGCTCTTATCCCGAAGTCTGTACATGCACAGATGGTTTTGAAATGATCGGTGATACTTGCACTGCGATATGCTCTGGTCCATGCGAGAATGGAATATGCACAGCTCCTGGTATATGCACCTGTAAAGAAGGATACGTTAAGAACGTTACGTGCTTTCCTCATTGTTCTCGACCATGTATTAATGGTGAATGTGCCGCTCCAGATGTATGTAAATGTAACGATGGTTACATTTTAGAGAACGAAGGTCCTTTTAAGTGCGTTCCTCACTGCTCCAGAGAATGTTATAATGGACTATGCACTACTCCGGATAAGTGCACTTGTTTCGAAGGATACAAGGAAGATGAGCAGGATACGTTCAGCTGCATTGCGAAATGCACGTCATCTTGTCTCAACGGTCGTTGCATTGAGCCTGAACATTGCCAGTGTTTCCCAGGATATATACTAAACAATAACACTGGCGACTGTGATCCAGTATGTAAGATTCCATGCGTAAATGGCACTTGCAGTGGAGTCGATATTTGCGCATGTGAACCGAGCTACAAACCGATACTAGCAGAGAATGGCATAGTTTGCGCATCTGTTTGCGCCGATCCATGCGTAAACGCAAAATGCGACGAGGACGGCGCATGCGCATGTTTAGAAGGATATTCACACGATTTAAACAACAAAACATGCGTCCCGCAGTGTGAACATTGCAACAACGGCTTCTGCTTACAACCAAATCAATGCGAATGCAACTCCGGTTTCATAAAAAATAAACATAATCAATGCACCCCGATATGTACCAATGAATGCAAGAACGGCTTATGCGTCGCACCAGATACATGCATATGCAACGAAAACCACACAAGGCATCAAAATTACAGTTACATATGCGAACCTATTTGTGAAACCGAGTGTATCAACAGCACTTGCGTTTCTCCCAATAATTGTGAGTGCCATTCCGGTTTTGTGCATGAAGCCAATTCTACAATAGTGTGCCTTTCGGGTTGTGAAATGCTGTGTGAATTCGGAAGCTGCAATGATAATTTCACTTGCGAGTGTTCCACTGATTATTACGGAAAGTACTGCAATGAAACTTTGGATTATAATGTCACTATTCTGTCTGGGGAGTTTATTCTGGCAGGGTAAGTTAGAAATTTTATTAGTTTACATTTTACAGTTTTACTTTTTACAATATTATAACTTTATATTGAAGTTATGTAAACCTAAAATTATTGACTAATAAGATGTAGACTCTATGATTCAAACCCGATGAAACGTTAGTTTAGTAGGCTATAGTTATGCTGCTGTAGATAATTTAGAAACAATAACAAAAAGTGTCAAAGAATAATTTTGTCTATGTGCATCTACTTATTTTATCTGGTTTATTTATTCTTTTTCATCGAAGCATACAAAATATTACATAAATAATCATTATTATATTACATTATTACATAACTGCATATATTATATTACATCTTTATTGACGCTAAACAATTATAAAAGATTATACTGGTTAAATTGAATATAAAGAGTTTATGTCGATAACAGACATCTTCAGTTTGAAAAAAAAAACAAGATTCCAGAATCGCAGTGAGTCAGTAAGTGTAGAAAGAAGAGAGATAGGTTTTATGAGGGCGCTGCTTTAATCAGAGTTTTTTGTTAAGTCCCAAAGTAAAGATCGCAATAGATTTGAACCTGGTATCTCTTGAACCATTTCAAGTCTGCGGCTACATATGCAGAGCTTCCATTAAAAGTATAGCGTCTATGGTTTAAAATAATTGCGAAGTTATCGTTGTATCGTGACCATTCCATGGGGAGGATAAGTATTTTGGGGGTTTTGTCTCGAACTATTTTTTAAATTTGTTTGCTTGTTCTAACTTTATTTTAAAATTTCACAATGGGCGGGTTTATTATCCTTTACAACTCTTACAACCAACCACTATACGTGTTTATTCTTATGTGTGCGTGTAACATGTGCGTGTGTGTGTGTCTTTTTAATGGTGACCCAAATGGGAATCGAACCTGGAACCTTAAAATGTAAGATCAGGCAACCTAACCACTATGCCACCGGGTGGTGAGAGTTGAGCATTGTGAAGTTACCTACGGTGCAACGTATTTAGGTTATAATGTGTGTATAGGAATGGAGATAGGTGGCTTCTAGGTTTAATATGGAAGCGAAACCTGGCACAGGCGCTTTGTAGTCAACTGTTAGTTAGCAGTAAGTAGTTTGTATTGATATTGATTTGGGGCATATCTCAATAAAGATATTTCCTGATTTGATAAACAGTCTTTAGATGAGAAGAAACCATATAGTTTTGTTTTTAATTTGAAGGTCGAAGGTAAGGTTCTCATCTAAGAGTAATCCAAGACTTCGAGAGACGACTACACGGGGTATGGTTTGATCAATAACAATGTCGGGACTACGGATGGAGTTAAATTAATCGAAATTGTGTTAAGAACCAATGCCCAGGTATGAAGACTTAGCGGTATCGAGTTTAAGACCATGAATCTCACATCAATCAGACAGATTAGAGAGATCTTTGTTAATTTTGCAGAACACATGATCACCCACACAATTGTGTGGGCAGGGTGCGAAAGGGATAGTAATGTTATGTAACATTACTTTCATTATAATATGTTATATTATATTTCAGGTTAAAGTTAGATAAAACTTCATTGATAATCGCTGCTTCAACTTGTGCTATGATATTCATCGCGTTGTTGACAGGAATGCAAAAAATATATAGAGATAGGAAATCACGTGGAAGTAGGAATTCATCTGAAAATTCCTCTGGTAAGTTTATCGCGAGTTATTTTTCATCATAAAGCTTATTCTTCTTTTTCTTCTTTATGCTCCTCTTTTTTACTTTGGACGCAGCCGCATGGAATACCTCTCGCGTATACAGCATCCAAATCAAGTTCTCATTAGGAATGTTTCAACGACGAGTGATTTACTTTTAGAACACTTTATATGCCACTGAACCTTCATCGTATTAAACGGTTCGCACTCCTCATTACTTATAGTTTTAGTCTCGATGGAATCAGGTCATAGTCATAATCAAAGCTAAACAAGCTATTTTAAGTGTCACTAATAAAAGGCCCTTCTGCTGTACTCTTAAAACATATTGCCAAATGTATGCAAAAGTAATCTTACTCTTCTAGCTCGAACTAAAAGATCACCATACTCTGCTACCGGGTCGCACAGCGCACTACCGTATTAGGTGAAGTGGTGCTTACATTTGCAAGTAACCACCACTCCACTACACAAACAAGTACTACATTGGCTCAAGGCATTTTTCCTGCAGAGCACTGCGACTTTATAATAAAATTGGAATAGAATTTTTAAAAAGTAAACAATACGCTTCCTTTTTTTATATTTCGACTTTTTTAAGTGATTTAAAAATGTGAAAAAATATAATTCATGATCACAATATATTTTACAAATTACTATTAATAAATTTATGATACCTTATTAATTACCATATCTTAATATACCCAAATGCAGAATCATTGTTTATTCAAAAATTAAAATATCATAATCAGTAATGTAGGCATGCCCTAGTTATATAAAATCGAAGACTATCGCGGTTGTTTGACATTATAAATAGGATAGAAAACGAATTTACGGCGTGAAATTTGTAGGACCCGACGTTTCGGTGACGTTGCAGCCGTATAGCTCGATTTTTGAAGCCTGTAAAGGATGTAATACCACTGCAAACCCCGGGTGTGTATAAAGTCGAATGCAGCTGCGGTCTAGCCTACGTTGGACAAACGAAACGGCCCATAGCCAGGCGACTGACAGAACACATCAAAGCTGTTAAAAACGTTCAGCGAGAAAAATCGGCGATCTGCGAACATATATTGGATAGCGGAAGTAACCACTGGATGCAGTTTCAAAATCCCATTATTCTATCCAAGGAACAATTCTACTTTCCTCGCATGATCCGGAAACCCATTGAAATAAGAAGAACTCCGAACTTCAATAGAGATGACGGCTACAAACTCTCTTCTACGTGGAACCCTCTTCTTAAAATGTTCCCGCCGCCGAACGCCGAACGCAAAGACGTAAAACAGGATACAGTGAGTGTTGTGTGCAAGACGATTTTTAAAAATTCCCGCGCTCCGAGCCCGGCCCCCCACCACCGTTATAACCTACGCAGTGGCGGCAGCGGTTTGCGGCCTACCCGCAAAACAACGGACTGACAGCTCTTCAGTCTACCCTAGACAACGGCGGCTGCAACGTCACCGAAACGTCGGGTCCTACAAATTTCACGCGGCAAATTCGTTTTCTATCCTATTTATAATGCCCTAGTTAGGTTGGCTTAGAAATTAGAAATTTTTATATTACTTTTCAATAAATATATAAATTAATAAAATAAAGTAGTCATATCCATATTTATCCAAAATACTACACTACATTAATCGCTGTAAAATTAACTTTCGCAAATTCACGAGTTCTTTTAAGAGTACATTAATAAAAATATGATTAATTTATCCTCAGAATATAAAAATAATCAATTCAATCAAAGTTTAGTATTAATGTTTTTATAAATTCATATTCATAGGTAGAAATAGTGACTAAAAATATGTAAACCAGTCTAAAACGTTAAAAAAATCTATACCAATAAAAAGACTAAAAATACATGTAATAAATAAAATATATATGAAGAAATTACAGAAATGTATACAAATTAAAGAAAATAATAGAAACATAAACACTTTTTATTCAGTTGATACCAATTTTAAATACCAAATAAATACATAAATATTTCTTCATTTTGACAAAGTACGCCTTTTTCAAATTCATCCAAATTACAGAGGGCATGCATGGCCAGATTTATTTTTATGCAGGATTTAGATACCACCTAATTTAGCAATTTATATGCAATGACAGGATGTTTACAATTTTAAATCTCGTTTACAAATATGCACGTTTATTCGTTTATATTTCGCTAAGTCGTAGTTTGCAAAGTAACACGTTAGTTTTGTTACGAATATCATATTTATGTCTTTGTTGTTGTTACTTTTCACAGCTTTCCCAATTTGTATTTGCATATATTAATTAGGCAATGATAAATACATTCAGATTTTTGGGTTATTATTTTGTTATCGCTGAAAATAAAGCACAGTGACATCCCTCTCCAGGTTATATGTATAGTGTCCTGAGTGCATCCTTTTGTATAACAAAACACTGGCTCTGCGGTTCATTTCCTCACTTTAAGATGCTATAGGCCATCTGAGATTGTTCATGTTTTTCACTTTTCACATTTTCACAGCTCTTCATTTGTGACTTTATATTTTCTGCTTTTAGGATATTTCGTTAGAAGACATAGTCACATATAAGAGTTATACAGAAGTTGACCGGTAATGTCGGCCCCAGCCAATTCCATACAGCAGCCGAATAGTGCTAATGGGCCCCGTTGGAGTTGGCCATGAAGACTTATTTGTTCAGAGTCGGTCACACTCACGGGTCAACACCCATCCGGCGGCCTCCAATGAAAAGCGACCCCGGGTAGGACTCTGGCCTTAGGGCCAGTTTCCCCCAGGAGTCTATCTTCTGGCGCTCTTGGACGGTTTGCGCACCGTGCGGCGACAGCCAATCGATTGTGCATTCTCAGCCGGGAGAGTCTGGAAACAGTACTGTCTCCTACAGAGCGGGGGTAGTTGTTCACCTTACGGCGACTGCTCTTGAAACGAGCAATCGGCTACCCGATCCCGGGTGAACAGCCGGGGAAAGGATGCCGTGGTCCGCGAAAGATTCGGTAGACACCGTTTTACCGCTACGTTAGGGAGAGGACCGCGCAAGCGACCTCGAACCCGTAACCAGTCGGGAGACTTTATTAATCTGGTTGCAACTAGTAGTAAGGGCGCGAGTGTCGGCCCGCTGGTTGACTCACCTGGCTATCTCGCGGTAAGGCGTTGGCCTCTTACGGGCTTGTGGCGGAACTTGACGGTGGACTGTTTTCATCCTAAGTCTTCTGCTTTTACCTCACGGGAGACAGAGCGGGTTCGCCCGTTGTAGTCGACAGCTCTAGCAGCCGAATAGTGGGAAAAACGGACCTTAAAAGTTGTCGATTTACATTGGGATAATACCGAGATGCTTACGTGGTCGAGTGGAGTAAGTGTTGTGGTTCCGAGACGAGTTCATCAGTTAAATGGAGGCATTGTGGTTGTACAGACGGACTACTCTTAGTGGGTAGTTTGCAAAGTAGAACGACAACTTTTAAGGGGACTATTCGGCGACTGTATGGCAGCGGCTAGAGGCGACATTACGATCAACTTTCCTAAGTAAGTGGCTTTAAAAGTTAATAAAAGCAAATGCTTATGCTTGACGGCCAAGAGGGTATCTCGTGAAAATCAGGTCAGTTGGTCTGACTCATGTTTACCATGGATGACCTCTGCTAATTTTCCTAAATTAGGCTTTCATAAAAGCTCCCCACAAAAGGTTAGATGTGAAAAATACCCCCCCCCCTCCCCCTTCCCTTCAATAGCAACATTATCTTTTATATTTGTAATTTATACACAACATTTCTTTTTATATTCAGGTGTGGGCGGATGGCTATCCTACGGCAACGCAGACATGGTACGATCTGGTACACTTCTAAAAAAAGATTTTACCATCAATAATCCGATGTATTCAGTAACTAGTACAAAAGTACCAGAAATCGAAAGTGATGAGTATAAAGATTATAGCGTAATAGCTCCACGAATTTCTGAAAGTGACAGAATATCCTACAATGATGATAATTATAAGAACGAAGAACAAGACAATAGATATTCTGAGTATGGTACGATAGCGCCAATACGAAACGCCCCCCTTGACGTCCAACAATTGAGCAGTTAAATTTCAAAAATAATATTGTATTTTGTGTAATTAAATTTTACGTTGATAGATTTTTTAATTATGAGTAAAAATATTGGAAAATAAGGTACTGTTTCATTTTAATTTATCTTTCTTCTTGTGATCTGTGGATGGGATGAAATAGGTAATTTCATACAGTTTTATGGATGAGGCATATTCGGTTTGAAGACGCTTTAAAAAAACACTTTGCTGTATAAAGTTTTCAAGATTACCTTTTATACTTAAAATATATTTGAGAGAAACTAAATGCACCACAAGATGTGTATAGCTTGATAGATATAAAGAAAACTTTAATTCGTCAGGTAGTATATTTAGTAGTAGTAGAAGATATTCCCAGTTTCAAAATCTTCTTTTGAAGTAAAATAATTAGAAGTTACTAAAAGTGTATTGCCGGAAACAATTTTGTTTTCTTTGTTCAGTAACGTTTTTAATAATAATAATAATTAGTTTTATTTGCGGTTAACAATAAAGAAAATGACACAAAATCATGCACCTAACATTCTGTAAAAAATCTCATTAATTAATATAGAAACAAAGGCTACGTAATATCACTATGCACACTGCAGATAATATGAATCTTCTAATAAAAAGCCTGGCATTAAAAGCCATATTATCGGTAAGGTGGACATACTATTATAAAATATAAAACATAGATACTTAAATTAAGAAGAGGGAGATCATAAATCATCGATCAGTTAGGTTCGTAATATAACTGATCTGATCATCTCATTGAAGATTTTATTAATAATTATTTTCATTTAAGAGCTTTTTTAAAGCAGGTAAATAGCGTAAATCATAGGTAAATCACATAAAGCATTTTTAAAGCAGGTAAATAGCATACGCAAAGAACAATGACAAGATGACTACGTACTCGTTTAAGATTGAATGCGCATACCAGCACGTTCTAGAGTAAAGATAGCGTGGTTAAATAAATTTATTATGGTAATAATAAATTTATTAATATCTATAATTAAAAAAATATACTTTCAGGATTAAAAGTCAACTGAAATTCACTGCCCACTGTTTCACCTGTGTTTCGACTCTCACTGTTTCAGGGTATAATAGAATAATAATAATAGCACAATATATAAAACAGATATCATTCAAGTTTACAATTCTATTATAAAATATTTCCATGGGGTTGCCAAGCACTCGAGACCTTGAAGTTGATGATTCATTATATTTTTATTCGATTATATTTTATTTACATCACAGAACAGTTTTATCACAAATCCGGCTCCTCAAACTTTACGATTTCCCTTCGTAAAGTCGAATTTAATAGTCAAACTTAGTTTCAGGTTTCGAGGCACCAACTCAAAAAATGCGTTTTTTAACAGTTTTTTGTGATAGTCAAAATGAGAGATCGCGTGTCAATTTATGTGACGGTGCTTGGCGCTTTCAGAGTATCGCGATGTGGCCGGTTGCATGTTCCGATACGTTTTTGACCGGCGATTTGTCCCAATCGACAGCTATTGGCTGCATAGGACGTTTTCAAAGTTTTAACCGGCACACGTGACACACGTGACACACGTAACCGATCAACCGGCAAAAACTGAAGCGGTCTTAACATTTTACACCTGCATGCTACATACAAGCTGAGGATTGAGCGTATTCAAAAACGGTTTATACGTCATCTTAATTTCCGCTTATTTTCCAATGGCCTGTCGTACGCTGAAGGTCTGCAACGCTATGGTTTAGAGACATTAGAGGACCGGCGAGTAGTATCAGATATGTCGTTTACATAAAATTGTTCATACTGGGTTGGACAGTCCATACCTCCTGAGTGGGGTGAGCATACGAGCGCCTTCCCGATTCGCACGCGCTCACTCAACTTTTTACGTACCAAGGTTCAACACTAACTATGGCTTCAATTCGTTATTGCCGCGCTTTATGCATGCATACAATGTATGCTTTAACGATATTGACATATTTAACCATCAAAATAATCGATCCTTTGTTAAGGAGGTACGTGAAAAGCTGATTATCAGATCAGATCGGATTGAATTAGCATGCGCCATACAAGAACTCACAAGCACATTTGCACTACAGATACACACACCCACACAAACATACATACACGCATACACACATACAAACACACACACAAATGCACACATACACGCTATCCATCACACAAACACACACTAACACCCATACACTCGCACATAGCGATTTTAACTGTTAGTTTTAAATTCTTTTTGGTTTTCTTTGTATTGTATTGTTTAGCATATTTTGTAATCCTTATATAGCAAATAATTTAAAACATCATTGGCTTTACTACTGTTATATATTATGCTTATGTTATTTTTTATGCTGTATGTTTTTAACAAAAATAAAAAAAAATAAAAATGTTGATTTTTAAAGATTTTGAGCTATAAAAAGTTAATGCCGCTGGGCAGATTCAGTTCTCGTTTTAGAAACAAGGAATTCTTCAACTGTTGCGATCTGGTGAATTGATGTTATTTTTTCATGCTGTATGTTTTTACCAAAAATAAAATAAAATATAATGGCAATACTTGTCTATTGTAGATACCTACTGCATTTTTAAAGAGAAAGTAATTCACAAGTTACATAATGACATTGTAACCAGATAGATAACTGACCTTTATTAGCAATACACCTTTTTTTCACTATCAAAAACTACTTTCATTGCTATATTATATAAACGATTACCAATGGCGAAACATTAACAAAGTGAACTTTTCGTAGTTATTTTTGTTCAGCGCCACCAGCGCGTTGAGTTATTTTTGTACAGCGCCAAGTACTGTTCTCAGCAAACTTGAAATACTATTATACAAGATAATCGTTTTTCTAAAAATTTGACTACGAAAAAACATTGATAGTAGAAGAATTAATTGTACGGCATATTATTCTACACAAAAAACTGAGTTGAAAGTGATCTTCAACTTTTTTGGTTTAGGCCTTGGTTACTGAGGAGCAGAGTTTTCAATTAGTGTTTCAATTTCGAATACTCAAATTCTTTTCTCAGTAATAAAACCTTAATCACAAAAAGTTGTAAAAGATTTTCACCTCAGGATTTTATTTAAAATAATTTCTAAATTGGCCCTAATATTCAAAAATATGTTTTTTCAGAAAAAAACTAAATAAAATGACAGTTATCGTTTTTAGTTTCACGCACAGAGTTACGTCACGTTAAAGGAAGTGCCCTGTGGCGAATAACCCTTTATAGAATTGACTGTTTACAAACATGATTAGCGAATAAATATGATTTTCTTTTTACTTATTTAGAAATAACCCATGAGAGCGATGCGATGATGACGCTTTATTATTTTACACAGTTTGAAAAGCGCTTTATATATTTAACACTATCATGTAAATAACACTCGTTGATGTGGGGGTTTTTAATCATTTACGCACACTTGCGAAGCCGGACGAGAGATAAATCCTCGAATTCAATTAAATAAGCTCTGAATCAGTTTTGTTATGAATCACGTAAGCGCTAATTAGGTCCAACCACTCTGTTGTATAAGTGGAATAAGTTTTTTTTAAACGTAGATGCCTTCACTTGTGTATTTAAAATACCACAGTGTATTTGCAATTACTACGTTAATTTTAAACAATATCTGCAGTGTTCATCAGTACCTAACCAATTCCTTTTATTTTAGAATAATCATGAATAAACACTTATTATCTTACATTTTCATAATTTTGTATTGGAGATATGGGGATACAAACGAAATCTGCACTAAATACACCACGTAAGTTGTTGATATTTTCTGAAGTTAATTGACATTATTCATTCCTTTTAAAAGATTTATGTATATTTATATTTTTGGATACTCTATGTCTGATTTAATTATTGATTGACACAGCTAATTCAATGAAAATTATAGCATCATCGATGTGGCGGTTCTATAATTAATGTAAAACAAGATGTAAAAAAACAACAAAAAAACACGACCGCCGTTACTAAAAGTGAACTATTTACTAAAAGTGAACCGTTACTAAGGAAGTTTTTTAGAGAATAAAGTTCTTCGTTGAAACAAGATTCGTTGAAACGAAATTAAATTTACGAAAGCTTTGTTACGGCTCCTTTGGCGCATGTTATCTCTTAAAAAAAAACCACTGCTTAAGGCACATGATACCTGGGAACAACCTTATCTGAAGAATTTTAGTTTTATGAGATTTTTGAAAACTATAGGCTTTAATAAAAAAAAGTTTTTAAGTAAATCCCTCGATAAGGAACCAATTTAAAATTTGGACTCAAAAAAGTTGCTCATTGCCTTGGACATTAATACTTTAAACTGACTTCGAAAACTTTCAGGCACGATTACTCCTACAATATAAGCTGTGAGACTGTTTTATTATAATGTCATTATATTGACTGGTTAATTCTCTAGAGCAGCACCTAGCTACATTTTTTATTTAAGTCCTAAATTAATTACAATTAATTGAATCGTGAGAGCGCTCTGAGAGTTACGCTAAATGTGCTTTGCTCGTAACATCCTTAACCACCAGTCATTCTGTGCTAGCGCATAGACCGTTTAGTATGCTCTTGGTCCCCGGCGCGAGTGGACGTGGAATCTGCGCTTGACGCTTCGTCAACACTGGATTTTTATTGGTAAAACCCTACAAAATTACCCCGCTTAATTTTTTGCGTGTCCGCCCATTTCGGATATTTTTCTGAGGCCTTATGTCGCCTTAAAGGCGGTTGCGCATTCTATGAGTCAATCGAGGGACCTTGGACAAAACCTGTGACGTCCTTCGCTGAGCAATTTCCCTATAGCGAGGCTTTACAAGAACTAGCCAAGTCCTTTGATCCGGCTTTCTGAGTGTGGCGTCGCAACGCTGCGTTCCCTGCGGCAGGTATCTCTAAACGATCGCGCGCCGCCGCTGCCGCACTCAGTTAACTGCCTTCGGTAATCAAGTAATAAAACGGGTTTTTATGAAATATTTGTGGTTTATGTATTTATCCATATAGATACATAGGTATATAGTTTCGGAATGTACTTAATCACACCTTTTATACTAAACACGATATAAGTATTTATCTTAATTTATATATTACTAGCTGACCCGGCGAACTTCATAACGCCTAACGGTCAATGAATGTCGTGTTACAGATTAGCTGTACTTAATTTATGATTTTATGGAGTAATACAGTACAAAATAAATATTAAGTTCACTGCTTTATTAAGATAATAACACAAAAGAAATCAAATCAAATCAATCGCGTGTGAGCATAACATGATTGAATGAAACTATGTAATATTTGTGGTCCGAATATTGTGGATATATCTTGTCGATTCGAAACCTTTATTTAAATACTTTCTTTAATTTAAGGGAGAGTTTACCGTATCGAAAAGATGAACATTAAATGTTTGACAGTTACAAAACCCATGAACATTTTGTATGGGAAAATGTTTTTTTCTTTTTTTAAATAATTTTCCAATGTTTTTAATAGTTATTCGGCTATTCGGGACGGAGACAAATACAACAAATCAAAAACCATGAAAGTTGGTCCATCCGTTCTCGAGTTATAAGTGTTCGAACAAACCCGACTTTGTTATATATATATATATATATATACATATATATATATATATATATATATATATATATATATATATATATATATATATATATATATATATATATATATAGATATATTAGTAATTTAATATCCTCTCGAGGCCGCTATGACAGACGCGCAGACGTCCTAGAGTGCTTTTACTTCCAAAACGATAGACGTAAAGTATCGGACTAAAATATTGTTTTTCTTCCGTGGCCCCCTATCCCGCCTTATATAGAGTGCTTTCATAGATACCCAAGTACTTAGTATGTATAAAGTTTAGGACGGAAATGTTTTTCTATTTCCAATATTCCTCTTCTTCTTCCCTTCTTATTCTTCTTCTTCTTCTATCCCGCCTTATCCAAATAGCTTTAACTTCGAAGAAGATAGACCAAGTACTTAGGATACTTAAAGTTTCGGACTAATATATTGTTCTTCTTCCGATATTATTCTTTTTCCGTGGGTTCCTATCCCGCCTTATCTAGAGTTCTTTAACTTTGAAGAAGATAGACCAAGTACTCAGGATGTATACAGTTTCATAAGAAATATTACTTTTCTTTCGATACTCTTCTTCATCCTTGGGTTCTTATCCTGTCTTATTTCGAGTGCCTTAACTTCGAAGAAGCTAGACCATTATACATGGGTTCCTATCACGCCTTATGTAGAGTGCTCAGAATGTATGAAGTTTCCGACGAAAATATTCTCCTTTTCCCGATATTCTACATCTTCCTTGGATTCCTATCCCTCTTTATCTAGAGTGCTTAAATAGTTACCCAAGTACTCAGGATATATTTAAAAAAATATATAATTATCATATTCACACGTCGCAGGCGGAACCATGGTTATCTGCATCTAGTACCTAATAAATTAGACTTGTAGGTACTTTAAAATAATCGTATTTATAATTATCCATCTATAATATTACATTACTATTTGTAGTGAAATATTAAAAATTTATTTCAGTTATACATTTCCTCAGCACAAGACTAAGATGGTCAGTTATTTGGAGCATTACAAGGAACGATGCTGGTTGGTAGGACGTTGTTCGAAAACGAGGTATAATTTTCGAACGCAATACTACACGGAGGTAATATTATATTCAAGTTCCTATCCTATTTCAAAAAAGAAATATTATGGAAATTTAATTTTATATACGAAATATTTTTTTTTATTTTATACTTACATTATACATTGAATATTAAAAAATACAGTTTTTTCTATTCTTTTATACGACTTTACCATAATTAATTATTTGTGCGTGAAATATGTCTTGTTGAAATGTCATTGTGTTCTTCTGACGACGCCTATAGGGTGTATGCTGGAAATTTGGAGCTCTTATCACAGAAAAAACGAGTTCGTTTTAATTTTGGTGTTTGTTTTTTTTATTTTATTTATTTCATATTTTTTTTAATTTTGTATTGTAGTCGATATGTCGAATTTTTTAAATGATGTTATACATTTTTCACAGAACGTTATCAAAGTGCAGGAGGAATTAATATGCTGTGCAGGATATCGTGTACAAACAAGAATGCCAAGGTAATTACTTATATTATTATATATTTGAATGGCAGTTTATTTATTTGAAATTAAAGACTATCGCGGTTGTTTGACATGATAGCCGCGCGAAGTTTGTAAAACCCGATATTTCGGCGTCGTTGCAACCGCCCTTTATCCATCGTAGACTAAAGTGCTATCAATCCTTTTTCGTTGTTGTTCTGCGGGTAGGCGGCAAATTGCTACTATTACTACGCAGATTATAACTATGCCGGGGCAGCTGGTTCGTCGCGTGTGGAATTTGAAAATCCATTGTGCACACAATACTGGTGGTGAACGGTTTCGTGCAGCTTGGGCTACAAGATCCACTTTGTTCTCGGATCGGCTCGACTCACGATTCAGCCCCTATTCAGAAGCCTCCTTGTGTGGAAGGCTACCCCGGGTAATACTCTCGCGTATCATGCCTCTAAGCTGGTGAACCGGGTTTTCCCGGCGGGATTGCATCCCGGCGCCACTGGACGGTTCGCGCACCGTTCGGCGAAGCCAATCGGTTGTGCATTCTGACTAATTGCTGAAGGAGTCTGGAGACTATGGCAATACACTGTCTCCTAAGCAGGGGAGTGGATGTTGACCTGTTGTCATGCCACTCTTGAAATGACCTTGGCCACTCGATCCCGTGTGGTACTACGGGCAAAGAATGCCCAGGTCCGCGATAAATTCTAATTGAATCACCGCTGTAATACAACAGGTAGAGGTCGCGTAAACGACTTCGGACCCACAACCAGTCAGGAAGACGGAGGTATCTTGAAGGTTAATTCCAGACGGAGATATCCTACCAACACTGGTAGTTAGGGGGCGAGGTTGCCCGCCTTGTATTTTTCCCGGTGCCTCGCAGTAAGGCGTCGGTCTCTAACGGGTTGCTGGCGAGCTAGACAGTACATAGATTGTCTTGTCTCGAAGTCTTCTACGCTCATCCCACGGTTGAAAGAATGATTAAATATCGTTATACCAGCCTGGGGTGATGGGTTCGCCCGTTGTGGTCAATACCACAATACTCACTGTATCTAGTGTCGCGTGCTTGCGCTTTGCAATAGGCGTTGAGAACATGTTAAGAAGAGGGTTCCACGTAGTAGAGAGTTTGAAACTGACGTCTCTATTGAAGTTGGGGTTCTAATTATTTCAATGGCTTCTCGGATCATGCGGAGATTATATTTTTTCTTTGGATAGCACAATGGGATTTGAAAATTCCACACAGTGGTTAATTCCTTTATCCAAAATGCGTTCGTAGGTCGTCGATTTTTCTCGCTGATGTGTTTAATCAGTCGAGTGACTATGGGCTATTTCGTTTGTCCAAAGTAGGCTAACCCACAGATACAATCGATTTTATACACACCTATTGATTGCAAAGGTATTACATCTTTTACAGGCCTCAGGCATCAAGCTATGTTATGGCTTCATTTGAAAATCATTTTCATATCGAATTTGTTTAGCATCTTACCTTGATGTATGGTAAGAATGCTCGTGATATGCTCGGATCTGTATTGGATCGTGTGCACGTCTCGTGATATTTTCCGAAACTATTTTTCCTAAGGACATTATTGACATGTTCCATCTCCTACGGAAAAAGCTTAGCGTCGAATAGAGCGCGTGCTAGATTCACGAGCGACGTTTGCAGTTAACGTAGATGGTAGAGATGATGGTGGGAGCTGGCATGCAGATATCTGCCCGTGTGTGTGGGCTTCCGATATATTGTATGTCCGCGAGTATTGTCACATTTATCGTTACTTCGACATAAAAGAAAGCCAGAGATCAGCCCTTGTCTGCTGCATAGGTGAATCTAAATTTTGGGTTTATGGAGTTTGAATGACTCAGGAATTCTTCCACCGTTTGTATATTATCTTTCAGGGTGCAGAAGGTCGCGTCCACGTAGTGGAGCCAGAACCTCAGAATATTGTATGTATGAGACGCTATCTATCGGCGATATTATAGTTGATAAAGTTAAAATCCCATTGATACTAAGTCGATTTGTTTATAGAAATCGCCGCTCCGCAAAAAGTAGCAGGATGTCAGGCAATATCGAAGCATGTCGGCGTAGCTAATTGGGAAATTCTCAGACCTCAGATTATCTTTCACTACCACCACCTGTCAACCCTAGAACGGGTTAGTCCTAGTTGGATGACAAATAAGCATAAGATTAAGGTTTTTCCGTTCGGTTCCTCTTATTTTTCAAGCAACTTCAATGTTTTATGGTTATTAATTCCTAAATAAAATAAAATAAATAATAAAAGGCACTCCAAAATCTGCAAATTCGAAAAAGAGACTCGACGTCAAAGTTCATCATTATTTCGTCTTTTGCAAGTTAAGTTAAGCTTTTCCAGTGTTTACGAAATGCCCCGAGTCTTCCTGTAAAATGTCGTCTTGCCCGTAAGCCGTACTTGTCTTAAGCCCTTAAGTCTTATGTGAAAGACAGCTGCGATTCTCTTCGTATGAGCTATCTGCTACGTTATTGTTTTAAATGTTGTGCAAATTATATTTTTTAGATTAAAATGCGTACCGATTTGCGAGGAGGAATGCTACGATGGATACTGCATCGCTCCAAATAAATGCCAATGCAATAGCGGATACGAGGCTACTGTGGTTGATGGAAAGAACCTCAGCAATAAATGCGTCCCAAAATGCAATCAACCGTGTATAAATGGAAAATGTGTCAAGCCTGATACGTGTAACTGTTTTGATGGGTATGATATGGAAAATAACAGTAAGACAGTTTGTGAACCGCAATGTGACCCGTGGTGTGAGTTTGCAACTTGCATTGCGCCTAATACTTGCAAATGTTTTGATGATTATAAGATGGCAAATAATAGTACCACAGTTTGTGAACCGAAATGTGATCCGATGTGTGTCTTTGGAACTTGCGTCGCGCCTAATACTTGCAAATGTTTTAATGACTATGAGATGGAAAATAATAGTACTACAGTTTGTGAACCCAAATGTGACCCGATGTGTGAGTTTGCCACTTGCGTTTCGCCTAATACTTGCAAATGTCTTGACGATTATGAGATGGAAAATAATAGTACCACAATTTGTGAGCCCAAATGTGACCCGAAGTGTGAGTTTGCAACTTGCGTTTCTCTTAATACTTGCAAATGTTTTGATGATTATGAGATGGAAAATAATAGTACCACAATTTGTGAACCGAAATGTGATCCGACGTGTGTCTTTGGAACCTGCGTCGCGCCTAATACTTGCAAATGTTACGATGGGTATGAAATGGAAAATAATAGTACCACAGTTTGTAAACCGAAATGTGATCCTACGTGCGAGTTTGGATTATGTGTTGCTCCTGATACGTGTAACTGTCTCGATGGTTACGTAATTAAAAATAATAGTACGACATTTTGTGAACCGAATTGTGAGGATCCCTGCGAGTTTGGCACTTGTATAACACCAAACAACTGTCAATGTATATCGGGCTATGAAATGGATGATAGAGTTAAGTGTCAACCGGTATGTCATGATCTTTGCGAATTTGCTAACTGCACTGCGCCAGATACTTGTGAATGCTACGAAGGTTACAAATTTGATACAAACAGTACATTTAAATGTATACCTATATGTGAACCACCGTGTGAAAATGCTCACTGCATATCTCCAAATAATTGTCAGTGTTATGACGGCTTTAAATCCTGGCAAAATAACGCGTGCATTTTAAAATGTCCAGAAGGTTGTAAACCTGGCACGTGCACTACCCCTGGAAATTGCAATTGTGATTCAGGTTACACGTTTGATAGAAATATTTCTACATGTTTACCAATATGCAATCCATGTGACCATGGTACTTGTACAAAACCCGGAGAATGCAAATGTGAAGATGGCTTTATATATGATGGTTCTTCTTCATCTGGATGTGTTCCACTCTGTTCTGATAATTGCACGAATGGAGTTTGTACATCACCGGAAAAATGCACTTGTTTCGATGGATATTATTTAATAAAAGGTACATATGATGATCATTTGAGAAAACTTACTATTGTATGCAAAATCTATTGCTCTAATCCGATACTGATGACGCTTGTATATATTGCATACATCAACATTTGTTTTTGCAAAAAAATAGCCCCACTGCTCTTTCTACCTCAACGAGGCTTTTACCAGGTTCGGAAGTCATGATCCCCCACTTCGTTAAAGTCAGAATAATACTCTACGTATGCCAAATCACAAGACAACATTTTCGTCCTACTACTTCTCCGCACATGCAGAAGGACTTTGGCATCAGATTCTTCCAGCTTTTAGAGGCGTTAGATCGCTTTCCACCTATAAGCAATCATTGAAAAAGCACTTCTTTTTAAAATAAATATAAATCACCATTTCTGACCTTTTCTTATCCCCTCCCTTTCCTTAGCCTTATTTTGACAGTTGATCTTGTTATTCTATTGGAATATTTATTTATTTATTTAGGTTTTGTTTTAGATACGTATTATATGCATAATATCCCTTATAATTTAAAATTTTATTTAAAATTTTATTGCGTCTTATAGTACTCTAATTTTGCATACTCTTTTCAAAATGTCGGTCGACTGGAAGATATTGTCGAACCAGCAAAGGGTCCGCCATTAAAGGTTAAATCTTTTTATTGTGCGATAAAGAGATTTTTCAGTTCATTTCCTTTTCAACCTTATTAAATAGCAAAACCGACAGTTTTAATCCGATTTCGATAAAACTTTGCACAGTGATCTTGAAAAAGAAGGGGAAAATACTGTCTCCATTTTTAATACAATGATCTACACCCACTAGTATTTTCCTCAAACATATTATTATTACATTTAAAGTCTATCAATCCAAACATCGATTTATTAACCTGAACAGTGTCCCGACAAAAGAAGTTGTTTTTTAAAAATATAAGATTACTATTAGTGGCGAATGTTTGCGCGTATCAAAAAGATCATTGCCATAAAGCGTTGATTTTTATTTAAGTTTTAGAAAAATGTCAGAACAATATTGTAAAATGTTCATATTTTTGTAGGAGGCCCTAATGGAAATTTCTCAGAATGTACCCCGAGCTGTAAGAGTTGCAGAAATGGAACATGTGTTTCCCCTGACATCTGCGAATGCTATGAAGGTTGGACTGGATCTGACTGCAATGAAAAGCTTGTTGTATTAACAACTAAAACATTAACAACGACAGACGATAATTTAACATCGTTTCAACCAATAACGACAAATTCTTCAAGTTCGACAATCTTCAAGGAATATCAAAAGACAAATTCTTCACTGAATACCACGGATAACAAGTATGTATTTTGTATAGTCTGATCTGGATGATACTAAATATTTGAAGAGTTCAATATTGTTATTATTATAAATAAATATCTGTAATAATGTTCTCATTTCCTACAGCACTTCAACACTTCACTATATTCTAATCATAGGAATGGCAGTTATTATTTTAATTATTGTGACTGCTGCAATACTCATACATGGGAAGAGAAGAGGTTACTGCAATGTAATATCAGAAAAATGTATTTATAACTTGAAAAGCATCGAAACATATCCGAAAGACGAAGGTTCTGTTACATTTAAAGTGGATTGATTTTTGGAGAGTGATATTTTTTTAATAACGACTGTACCTAAATAAAAACTACTGAAAATTTTCCTATTAACTACTGATAAAAATAAATTATTTCATAAATTGTTATAACAGTTATTTTATAAACCCATTTCAATGCATTTAATTTCAGTTAAGTATATTTCTGTCCTTACCTTAAAGATGTATGATTATGGTAATTATAGATCCCTTGCTGTGTAATTGTATCTACTGTTAATTTTACCATAATATATTAGTGAAGAGGCCTGAAGTAGAACAATACTTAAATTAAGAGAAGATACCATATTTTATTTTTTTCTGACCTATTATCACTTTAATAGGACACATGTTAAGATCTCCCATAACGATAGTGTGCCTAAACTTTTATTTATTTATTTATTTATTTATTTCCGTTATTCAAGATACAAATTACAAAGAAAATCCTTATTCTAACAAAAAAACAGTTTATAATAAGTGTATATATTATACCTAGCTTAGAAAGGAAATTCATCTTTTGACATAACGGTTTACCACCTCACTAGGTATGAACCTGTGTTGAGGTGGTACTAACATCGATGAATTTTATTTATATATTTTTTTATTTATATTTTTTTTTATGTGTACAAATTTTTATTTATATTTTTTTTATTACGAGAGAAGGTCTTCAATGTTGTTTCCAATTCTTAGACGTAACGGACAACGTAGACGACCTGGGACAGACAATACACTACGGCGGAAGAAGTAAACTGAACTGCAGTTGCACTTCAAAGAAAGGAATTCCGGGCGGTCTCTTGTCATCGAGGGAAACTGACACACGATCTTATATTTGAAATCAGAGCGCATTTACCATTCCTCCACACATCCATGCAACTCTATAATTATAACCAGATAAGTACATATCCTAGAAGAGGATAGAGATGAGATAGAAGGCATGATTTAAGCATTGCATCACTAATAAGAATGACATGAAGGTTTAAGCCTGAAAATACTGCTGTCAAGTCAGTATAGTGCTGAGGTATCGTGTGACATGCATTAAAGATGTTTTTGTGGTTATAACTAAATAATCACAAAAACTAAATTGGTAACTAAATAATTCTCAAATTGTCATGAAATTGATAAAATCAAATGTACAATCACAAGGAGAAATTATTGCGAGGATCACGTAAATCGCGTATTTTGGTGACACACGTTGGTGATAGTAGTTAGAGATATTTTGGTGATAGTTGAATTGCGTTGGTCGACTATTTGAGGGAAAAATATCAACTGGCTACATGTAAGACGCGGACGTACGCTAGAGAGTACGTCCGTTATATACAACTATATTTGCACTGGGTGGCAAATATATGTAGATAGTTGTCACTCTACCAAAAATATTTCAAATGCCTAACTAAATATCAGTACTTTGAAATCAACGCTGCAATCAAGGCGGACTATTGAGGCATTTCAAATTGCTGAAATAAGCTGTTGCTGAAATAAGCTGCTTATTTATTTATTTTATTTTTACAACGGGTGGATCTAAGAAATCGTGAAAAAATAAACCCGCTGTTTGTGCCAGTTCGAAAATAGAATGTAATTTTTCATATTTCTTTATCATTGTAAGTATAAATTTGGTACAATAACGCCATTTTTCATTATTTCTTTAAAAGAACACAGAACGGTCGGATGTCTCCAACTCGGTCACTAACTCTGACAACTATTGATGCCTGCAGTATTGAGAGAGCGCAGTGCCGCAGGCATCTATTTTAGTTAATATTGGTCACCCGTACGTAAATGGTTAAACGTTTTCTATGCTTATTGAAGTAATTATCTAATAGCTATCTTATGTACTACTTTATGTACTCCTATGTAATAGCTATCTTATGTACTACTATTATACAATTATTTCATTAAATTTTAATAGTAAATCAAACAATACATCAACGAACGAAAGGTGATGGTTTGTTTTCACCATTCTGATGAAAAATATTCTGTAACAAAAAATAAGTAAACTCTTTACAGGTATACTTATTGAAAAATAACGATTGATAATCTAAAATATATTCCTTGTAAACGACTTTTTGACGCGGGAAAATGACTGCCGATTTCATTTTTTTATTCGGTCGTAAACACCTTAACCAACCAGAAATTGACGGCTGTTGAAAAGTGCATTAGAGGAATATTGATTGATATGTTCACCAATATGTAAAAATATATGTTTTAGAAAAAAGAGGTGCTTACTTAACATTTCTTTCAAGATCACTGCTAAAATTACAGAATTTAAAGTTGCATAAATGTTTTATTTTTTAAATATTGAAAAACGTAGGCGACTTTTCTGAGTATCGCAATATAAAATGCTTTTTTAAAAAAAATGTGCTTTCGGCTAATTGCATTTTCGCCGTCGATATTTCAGCATTAAGGGTTGACGAGCAGGAAATAAATTAATAGATTAAATAAAACACTACAAAAAACACGCTTTTATAAATGCACGTAAAACCACATCATCAGACCTTGAAACCTAATCGTAGTAAAAGTTCATTCCAAGACTTTTCTAACAAGTCCAAACATAGCTATGATACGATGTTCCATCATGAAGTTCCAATTCATATCTTCCGACTCCATCATCAGATCAGTTCGACAGTACCATATTATTGTATTGTCATCAGAACTACATACAGCTGCCAATTTTCATGACGCTACGATCCTTGGAAGATGGTTAAATTAGTTACCTTAGATTCCATTACATAGTTACACACAGGTCGACCTAATGAAAGCGTGTTAATAAGGCTTTCATAGTCATCTTAATTTAAATATCAACATAAGTAACAAAGCAACTATTTTTTTATAAAGATTTTATTTCGGCCTTTTAAAAGAGCATTGTAATAGGACTCGGATGCGACCCATCCTAAGTATACAAATTTGTGTCTTTACTACAAGCTTGAAATTAACATATTTTCAAAACTAATCATCAAACTCCGGAATCAGGAATTTCATATGATGATCTCCATCTTCTACCGATCGGCGAGTTCTTCTTATGCACACCTGGCTACCTTTGACGCTCCTGTCCTTGATGAAGCCGACGTTGCAGATGCAGAGGTTAGGGCCTGAGCAGGACCCGTTCGGACATCCTCCTGGACAGTGACCAATACAACTGGAAGTACAGAATATCATTTATAAATCGACCGTTTTATTTTTAATGAAAATAATTATATACATTTTATAATCTATACTAATATTATTATAAAGAAGTAATGTGTGTAAGTTTGTAAGTTTGTATGTAAGGGGTAATCACCGAAACTACTTATCTGATTTCAAAATCTTTCAGTACCTAATGGAAAGCTCCATTATCGATGAGTGTTATAGGTTATATTTCATTGTGATAGATGTTTGTTTCCAATAAAAAATCTCGATATATGTATATCGAGTCGGAAAAAGCTGGTGAGTTGCTTTATCGGCGTGCGCTGAAGAAACGGTTTGATTAATGTAAAATTAATATATAACAAAAACACCGGCCTTAAAGATATCTATAAAAAAATTTGACGACAGCATATATCCAACTTTCATATTTAAGCTACAATAACTGCTTTTATATCTCAAAGAAGTAAGGAAAATAAGTAGGCAGTGTTTGTTGAAGACATTACCAATAAAATGTAAGCCCTTATCAAAATAAATTAATATATTATCACGGCTGTTAAATAGAGATATAACTAGCTATTTACTGTGAGTACTTCGGTGGTATGGTTATAAAGATATCATGAAATTAGTAACGAATGGCGAGAAACAAGACGCGTACGTCTACTAGGTAGGTAGCTTGCATCTGAGAGGGGGACGTCTTGCACTATATTTCTAAAGTTAGCGTATAAAAAGGCAAGTAAACGCCACCCTAGTGTATATATAAAGAAATTTAATTTTTCATATTTAATACATGTGAAGGGTCATGGGGAAAAACGATCAATGTCCATTTTTTGTAAAAAGAGATACTAATGCTATCTAATGGCTTATTACCGAACGAATTGAAGCATGAATAGATTTTGGAAAAAAAGATCATAGTCTGCCTTTAAATGAAGGGAGAAAAAAAACGTGTGACGGCAAAAACTGATCAGAGTATAAATATGAATTGTTTTTGGACAAATTATGATTTTTAAGCAAATGAGTGAGGTATAGAAAACGTTACGGAAAAAGACGCCCTCGTCACTAAATTATCTTAGTGATCCAGGAACAAGATTTTTTCTCTAACAAAATCACAGTTATTATCTAAGTACAACCGATTTACTTCCAGAATCTAATATTCACAAAAAAGGTCTTTAGAAAAGTACCTTAACGGTTTGTTGTCAATAGCAATGTAAGCACTGATTCCGATTTCTAATGTAAGCAATGTAAGCACTGATTTGAGTGCTTTGATAACTAGATCTTAAACCGTTATACAGTGCCACCCCAACCAATAACACCATAATCATTTTTATTTATTTATGCAAAAATATAGTATTAAAACGGTATTCAGTCCTTTAATATCTTTGAAAATGTATATTACTTTTTTGACCCGGTTTACTAGAGTATCAATATGTTTAGACTATCGTAAAGTCTGATCAATAACAATAATAATCAATGTAACGCGCTGAACTGATGGACATTTGTAATTGTTTGACTCTTTATTTACCGACTTTAAAAAAGGAGGTTAGCAATTCGGTTGTATTTTTTTTAATGTTTGTTACCTCAGAACTCCGTCACTTATGAACCGTTTTGGAAAATTCTTTTTTTATTTAAAAGGATATAATTCCAGATTGGTCCCAATTTTATTAAAATCCTGTTCTGATGATGGGATCCATGAGTAATTGAGGGAACTCCCTAAATATTATTATATGAAGTTGGAAATTTACATGTTAGTTTAATACCGATGACAATGCATTTTTTTATGGTAAGCATGACCTGATTCTACACCCAGAGTTGGCTCCCGATGAGGGAACTCTTCAACGGTCACCAGCACAAACACGAAATTTTGTATATGCATTCAGTTATGATAGCCCGTTCTAAATTTTACCATGTCATGGCTGCTGCACCCAGGGTAGGCTTCGAACGAGAGAAATCCTTAACGGTCAACAGCACAGACACAAAATTTTGTATACGCATTTAATTATGATAGCCTGTTTTAAATTTCACCATGACATGGATGTGCACTTATAAAAAAGATTGAGTCGGTTTTTTTTGTAAAAATTTTGTAAGTATTTGTCAATTGCAATTGTTTGTCTCTTTATTTTATATATGTATTCTGATAGCTACTCTTTGATGGTTGACCAACCGCTGTTTTAGTAAAAGTTAACATTTTAGTTTTTAGCGTTTAGTAAAAGTACATTGTAGTTTAGCCAGTTCTTAGCAACTTTTAATCCCGTGTGTGGATACGCGCTGGTAAATAAAAAAATAACACTAAGTCAAAAGTCATAGACACTAGATGAGGTTACTTACGTTGATTCAGTAGGATCCGAGGGATCCTTGACGTATCCCCTATTGCAGGTGCAAACATTAGGTCCAGCGCACAGGCCGTTCAGGCAGGGTTGGCTGCAGTGTGGTACGCAAATATTGTTCTCCAATTTGTATCCATATGAACAGCTACAAGTATCGGGGGCAGAGCAGACTCCTCCGGAGCAGCCCCTGAAAAAGTATATAGACATTTTATAGTCGTGACGTAGGGACGAGATAATTTCGAATTAAAATTCGGATTATGGCAGCATTATCCGATACTGGCCGGATATGGTTGGATTAAGCAATCTTGAGAATGATTCTTCTTCTATCTTATCCGTTAATGCAAACACGTTAGGTATATATAATAATTGTATAATAGGTAGTTAATTTATTGTTAAAAGTTTAAAAGAAATTAAACATTAGCAAATAAATATGATTTATATCTTACCTATATAGCTACCTATCTTTTTTTATTATACAAAATGCGTAAGATATAAAGATAAGGCCAAAATTATGACGGTAGCGGAAAGCAGTGAATCAAGGCTATACAGTGCAAAATATCGATATTCACTTGTAGCCCGATTTGAAGAAATTTGTCTGTAGCGATTTATTTATTTATTTATTTATATTTATTTAGGCAATTCACAAAAAAAAACCAAATTACCATTAGGAAACATCAAATAAAATACCATTTAACTAAAACATAGCAGAAAGAAATTAAACTTAATTGTTAAATGATGCCCTCTGTCAGATGTCGCCCAACTAAGCAAAGCTTGTGCTTGGGCGGCTGATTGCGAGCGTGCTTTTAGTAACTTGGACTATTTCTCGAAAGATTAGTCAGTGCTTTGTGGGACAAATCAATGCCCACAATGAATGAATAAATCAAAAGTTATTGAGTCAATATACAGTTGAATCCTGTAAAAATATGCTTTATATATTCAAAAGGGCCAAATATCTCAAAAATACTTTTCACTGAGTCTCGCTTCATGTATCAAAATACACACATTTAGCTTGAAAAAAACCTAGTCGTACTGTAATAAATTGTGTTTCAACACAGCTTCATCATACCTACTCAACGCAATTGAATTCTTTGAGGAAGAATTTAAAGAACGCCTTCAAGGTAAACTAAGCACTTAAAAAACCATTTAAATATATGATTAAAGATAATGTTTTCAAAGATTAATATCAGAATTGAGAACTTACTGTGAGCAAACTGGTTCGCAAACACCGCGATGATCTTTTGCATAACCCTTGAAGCAAAGGCACTCTCCATTGGGCAAGCATTCACCATGACGGCAATTTGTACATTGATGTTCGCATTTTCCATTGGCGCTTAGAGTATATCCGCTTTCGCATACGCACTCATCAGGAGCAGTACAATTACCTGAAAAAAGTGTTGCTGGATAAGGTTCTACACAACAATATTTTGGCGAACTGGACGCTAATCTATGATCAATAATCATTATTACAGGGTCCGATACGCCAATAAAAGGTTGAGCATTTTAAAGAAAAAATCTCTAAACAATGTTGTCATTCTACATATTTCAAATTAGTAAATTTGATGACTTAGTGCTTAAAAGGTTATTATATTATTTTAACGATAATCGCTATTCCTAAATTACTCTTACTGGTGTAACTTTAATATTTGTTGGTTAATTAAAAATATTTCAGAGAATTTCGAGATACTTAAGGGGCTTTCTATATTCTAATATATATTTTTTTTATTTAGGTAAAAAACAGTAATAAACAGTTGTTTTAACAAATACACTTAAACAAATAGACCTACATTACCATTAATTTTAACAAAAAAAGAATTAACAAAAGTGTTTATTAAATTTCATTTATATGACATAGAAGTTTGCAGACGGATAAATAGACTGACATACATTGTTTTGGCACGATCACAATACTTTCCTTATTCTTGTCAATACCATAGGATACACTAAAACGGCAGTATGTATACATATAGAATTTCCGATACAATCCCATTGAAATATTGGTAGAAAACCTCGGCCTATAAAAAGTAGTTAAAGCATGGGGTACTTATTGATCATTGTATTCCATATTCAATCATTTTTATTTGGTTATCGACTATTTTTAATTTATTTATTACAATATTTAAGTAAATACATATTTTACAATATATTTTTGCTATTCACATACTTATATTTACTCTAAGTACTTATTATATACGTATTATTAGTAATTATAATTTATTTTTACTAATTATTATTTATGTATATTGTCTAGTGCAATTTCATTTTAAACCTAATTTAATTTTTTAAAAAATGATTTGGAAGTTTTATATTTTATAATCTTTTGAATTAGCGTTTTCCTTAGAACAGGCTATACGTAGTAAGGAGCTACACAAATTATGTATTTTGTAAACTAATAAATAACTAAACTTTGTAATCTATTAAATAAATATATAACATAAATAAATCTACAACTTCTTTCATTTAGGCTTTTGTTGCTGAGAAAAAATTTATATTGAAGTTGTATATTGTAGAAATATTATACATTGTATAATAAAGTTGAACTAAAAAGGCTTTTTCCCTTAAAGTTGAAAATGTAGCTGATTTTCAACTTAGTATTTTTATATATCTCCTCTATCACAACATACTATATCCAACATCATGTTAACGGAAGATAAATAAAAATGAATTGGCGTAAAAGAAACTTGGATTTTATTCATGTCACAATTTTGTAATTATTTGAAGATATACCATATAGCTGTCCCATAAAAACGTTATTTTAATAATAAAGATCAAATTAATGAGCAGTCAAGTCACATCACGGTAATTACTGTATGTAGGAACGGCTTTGAAATATATATTGTTTCAAGTCATATCGAAAGCAGGACTAGTATTTTCCCAATTACGGTATTTTAATTGGTTTTACTGGAGACTCTCGAAAACGCTTCAATCGATTCAAGCATGCGCTAACACAACACATCGCATCATCAAAATAAAAGTTATAATTAGATGTTTCAACTGTAAATATTATACGGATAATTAAATAACGGTCTAGAGTTAAATATTTGAATAAAGTTCTATTTAATAATTGTTTACATTTTATGAGTAATACGCGTAGAAATATCGATAATATAACGAACCAAAATGACTTGATGTTTGTATTTTTTAATTATAAGGCTGTTGCTATTTTGTGAAACTTGCCTTGTTGCCTATTGGGAACATCTTCTATACGGGAATTTGTAGCAGCATCACGCGGTCAGATACTCACGCGGTTACCCATCTAAATATTGACCGCGCCTAAAGCTCCTAACTTTGGTAATAACGAGGAGAACCGGTGTCGACGTGGCTACTGATTACTAGATTACATTACGATAATTAAATTTAAACATATCCCTGAGTCAATTTAAAGGTCAATAAGTTGGTGAAACATTTAAATGTCTCGGAAATATTTTAAAACTCACTAGTTTTTCAGTAAATTGAAGTAAAATATCTAATAATAAAATAAAATATAATCGGAGCTGCCATGGAATTCATCGACCGAAGTCGGGCCCATCATGATACCATTATTATACTTCTTGGGGGTGAGCGGTGGATTCCGGGCTAACGTGATTATTATTAATTATTTCAGTTGATTATTTTCCTGGAGAGACCAAGATATTTAAAGAAGTGAAACAGAGATCTGGCTGGCAGGCCACGAGCGCCAACTTCCACCCCGTGAAGGTGAACAGTGAAGCCGTTGGTATGGTATGGTATTTATTTAATTTGTACTCGTGGTATTTTGGGATATTTGATTCCAATGGAACCGTTAATTCTACAATAATCTTCCGAGATAGAGAGTAAAGAGTTATATCTGGACGGAGGGCTGTTCATCCGAGACATTCAGGGAATTTATACTGCTAAGGGACCGAATCCACTTCTAGGATCCAATTTGAAGCTTTCTCCATTTTTGAGAAAGGTTTTGTAATGACATGTTTTTTGCCTTTAGAGCCCTGCCCCACAAACTGTATTGGGGATTTGAAGGGTACTATCAAACCCTTGGCACGGCTAATTACCTCGCAAAAAAACGCAAGGACTTTTTCGTGGTGGAAAGTGTACCGTACTTGATCTGAGGCCACCTTGCAGCCAGCCAGATATGTCTAGCTGTGTAAGGGGTATTCCTACAAAGGGGACTCGGCATAGCTCCAACAAGCGAGCTTACTGGGGTCTGGAAGTGTATTCCGAAAGGCATTTAAATAAAATTGAGCATATCTGGCGTCCAGTCATACAACATTACCTTCTAGTGTATTGGAGGAGGAATGCAAATATCCCCGTTGTCCTAAAAACCCTTCTCAAATTATAAATTTGAGAAGGTTTTTATGCCACATCCGGTAATACCCCACGAGTAATCTATATAATCAATGCCAAAACTAACCATGTCCTCCGCAATCGTTGTTACAAAGTGGTTCGCAGAAAGCCCTTCTTTGGTTGAGCTTGTAGCCCGGCTTGCAGCGGCACTGGTCCCCGTCGCAGACGCCGTTCTGACATCCGATGGGGCAGGTGGCCACGCAGTACCCGGCCAAGTTGGTCACATGCTCCGGGAAGCAGGTGCAGGTGTTTGGCGCGGTGCACTCGGCGTTGACGCACTCCTGCTCGCAGTGGGGGTCGCAGCGACGGAAGTTGTGGGGGTTGCGCACGAAGCCAGGACAGCAGGCTCGGATGGAGCTGTAGCCTGGTCTTGTCTGAAAAGAGCAATTCTGTTTATCCCCGCGGAAATCATATGACAGTGGCTCCTATCATATGTTCCAACATGGGGGATGGGGACAGGCTGCATCCAGCACTCAAGTAGTTTTATCGACTTCGGTCGTTTTCTTACCTGGGCTTCAGTTACAGAAATTTAATTACAGAACCAATCTTCATCGATCCGCTATGAAGTCATTTTATCATTAAACATTCAGATACATTTTGTTATTTTGCAAATCAATCAAAAAAAGTGAAAATCACTTTTTCTTACATTTATCACAAAAAAATAAGCCTTAATAAAATATACAAAAAAAATGCCACTAGTAAATTAAACGGGGGCCATAGAGGGGTATCAATTACTGCGGCCACTCCAGGGAGTTATAACGACATCGAGCCATTCTGTATCCCATTGAGTGAACGTAAAAACTTTGGACAATACAGTCTGCCCTGCACATCGCGGTTGCAACATCGCCAAAACGTCGGCTGCTACAAAAATCACGTGGTAAAATAAATTTTGTTCTATTTATAAAAATACGGTTACTCACGCCATTGCTGGGTGGAATGTGACTTTGGTCCTTTACAAGTGAAGCCGTTCTGAAATCAGAGAACAATGTGGAAATACTTTTTTTATCTAGAACAAAAATCAGCAGCAGCTCTTTTTACACGACTGCCCAACAAAAATGAATTGTAACGTATTCAGGGTTCATTTATGTATGTCATATATGTATGTATGCATCTATATCATAGTTTCTTTATTACGCCATAACTTCTAAACGCTTGAACCAATTTACAAGTGTGTGGCATTGTTAGAATATTTATGACATCCCGAGTGTCATAAAGTACAGTAATAAGTGCCATAAACTGTTCAAATATCAACTAAGTAGTTGTCTAAATGTCCAAATGTCAAATATCGTGTTAAATGTCAAATAAAAGGTTTGATTGAGTACATTCTGGAAATACACATCTATCTACATGGATAAATACATAAAGCAGAAATATTTCATAAAAATACCGTAAAATAAATAATTATAAATGCAAGTCTCTTTCAGTGGTTAATTATTAAAGGAAGAACGGAAACTGAAAGTATCTTCATGACATTTCAAAAATAGCAACACATTTACACACACACAATTTACACACCCTCACATCTCTAACAATATAAATTGCCCAAATGTAAACAAGGCGAAATTCAGCTTTTCATTTTTATAACATAATATTTTGTACTTAAATTTATTTTATTATTATTTCCTACTGCTTTTATTGTTTAATGGTTATTCTGATTTTAATGATTATCTTGTTTATTTTATTTTATATTTATTTTTAAAAATTACCAATAACAATTTCTTAACATCTTTATAAAACTTAACATTAAAATTTTAAATAATATCAATATAAAATTGGCGATTTCCTCGGAATAGGCACTGCCTAATTAGGAGTGACGCAAAATTATTCTGTAAAAATGACTGCTAAATATATTTTTTTTTTAAATAAAAAAAAACACTTTCTGTAACAGCAGTCGTGGTATTTATTCTATTTAATATAATTACCTGTGGACGTTTAATTTTAATATTATCATAGCATTATACCTAGTTGGTTTATATTCTAGAGTGCAATTTTGCGTGTATTGGTATTTTACGTAGATTAGCCTAATGTAGCGAAATTCTTGGAAGGACGATCATTTAAGGCGACTACCTCTGTGAGCCACAGTTTTTTATTTCATTAACATTGAGTGGCGGTTTGAAATTTCGGTAATTAAAAATCTGTTTTTGAGTCGTCAAATCTTTGGCGAGTTAAATACTGAGTCATTTTCTCGATACTTGTTATTATTTGTATTTATTAGAAAAATAAGTCTATTCATTCACTGGGTCGATGTTACTCTGAAATGGCATTCCTTTGTACAAAAAAAATATAGAAACAATAATATATAAGTTTTATTAGGAATTAGATAAACTATATTGCTATACAAAGTTTCATTAGGAATTAGATTTTAGAGGGCCATTCACATATTACGTAATCTCGTTTTTTGGGATTTTCGCCTCCCCCCCCCCCCCTTCCCCATGTCAACAGACATAATCAGCAACCTGACCCCCCCCCCCCCAAATTATGTAATGAACCGAATTTTCGAAAAATGTGAAGAATCATGAACCCAGTGTTTGTAAAGTGTAACGGTAAAAGTGCAGCGGAGCCCCATACGCGGAAGACCTTTCGTTTGCACGGCTTGACTATTCTACTGAAATCGCACCTGTCAAATAATATATTTTTTGTTTTTTTTTTTAAGATTATAATAGAAAAATTTTAAAATATTAAAATATAGCATCGTCACATTTTATACATTTACTTGGTACGTATTACCAATAAGTTGTTTACCCCTATAGATGGGGTGCGATGGAGGTCTACCTCCCCGTGTGCACGTTTTATCTCGCTCTGGCCCAGACTATTCCTAAAAGTCTAGGATGGGAAAGTAGTGAGTGGGCGTGCCGGTGCACCCTGGAAACTCCGGTCAGCTACAACAGGGAGAGATCCCTGAAGTTGATGACTTGGAGGCCAAAAGACCTCCACCCCAAGCTAAGGTGTTACCCGTACCGTGCCGACGGCTGCGTGGCTGAGGGAGAGCTCAGTCTCTAACGGTGGCTTTCCGAAACCGGGGCGAATCGGGAAGTAGAAATGCCCTTTGACCGATAACAGGCTCTGTCGGTTTTTGACGACCCTTTCCTGACTACTCGTGGGAACAAATATGGACTTAAAAGAAAATAAAAATTCCCCTCTAAACTTCGACCAGGACGGTACCGTCCGGGAAGGAAACAGTTCGGAGCCATGGAGCACGACTCAAACCGACTCTTTGCCCGAAAAAATCTCAGCTGTCGCAGGGACAAGCAAAGGTGCAGACAGAATAGGAAACGACTCTGCTATGCCCAAAGAAAAGGACCAAGACACTGAGACACACGAGAAGCACAGGACAAAGTTGTCCGGTGCTGCTCGAAAACGTTTCAGGTTGCTGAGGGCAGCAAACGTGAGTGCTAGAGAAGCCTCGGTAGCATGCCTCAGGCCCTGGAAAGATATTAAGAGCCTGACCCATCAGAGCACTCCCATATCTGATGACCAAAGGGCGTCCAAACGCACACGGTCGGAGGAGGAGTCGCCAAGGGAAAACTCAAAAAAGGCTCCTAAGATATACCCAGAAGAAGGCATCAAGCCAAACTTCAGGGAGGTGGTGGGTTCTTCACGTGTGGGAATAAAAAATGAAAGCCCGATGGAAGAAAACCAAATGCATTTGGTGCACCGCTCGCTACTGACCCTGATTAAAAACATCACTGTCAGAGGCTCGGGCCCAAAATTTCTGGGTTTCACTCACAGGCCTGGCTGGGTCCTGATCACATGTGAAAATCAGAAGAGCCAGGATTGGCTTGTGGGAGTAATCCCAAACCTCAAACCATGGCCCGAGGCAAAGCTGTCTATCATGACGGAAAGCGAAATGCCCAAGCCACTAGTTTGCACAACGTTCTTCCCCAGCAGCGAGGCGGCGAACATAAAGGACGCCCTAAGTCTGCTGACAAACCAGAACGAAGGCTTATCTCCAGAATACTGGAAAATACTCAACAGCAGGGAGGAAAAGAATGGACACCACGTGACCTTCTCAATTGACGAGCCCTCTTTGGAAACCCTTCGGAAAACCGACTACAGGGCCACCCTTGGTTTTGGAAAGATTTCTTTGAAAATCAGGGGTGAGCCCACGAATCCCCCAGGAAACAGGGCTATCCCGTCCTACTCCAACAAAGGCAGACAAACGCCTGCTCCCATACAGCGAAAGAAAGAGCCGGCAAATCGGCCTTCTCCTGCTGACGAGAGTACAGGAGCGCCTAAAAAGGGGGAAAAACCCGGGAATGAGCAAGGCACATCCCAATCCAAACATGGACGGTCTCGTCCTCCATTGGAGAGGGAAAAGCCTGCGACAGAGCCCACAACCCCTATGGATCACTGATGGCGAACATAGGCAACTCTACGAGGATTCTCCAGATCAACCTCCACCACGCCATTGCCGCCAGCGCAGTGACGGAGTGTTGCTTCACCAAAGGAGAAATCGACATCGCCCTCGTACAAGAACCCTGGGTAAACAACTTAACTATCCAGGGCTTAAACGCTGCGGGTAGAATCCTCTCGTACCCGGGAGGGAAAAAACCCAGAGCATGCATAGTGTTCAAGAAAAACATTAACTTCCTGCCTGTTACAGAGCTATGTACTAATGACCTGTCAGCAGCGTATATAAATCTCAAAGGATGGAATGGATCCAGAGTCATCTTATGCTCAGCCTATCTATCTGGAGAGAAACAAAATCCAACCGAAGAGCTGGCAAACCTGGTGGAGTACGCCCGTACCCAAAAGGCTGAGTTACTGGTTGGATGTGATGCAAACGCACACCACACCGCGTGGGGGAGCTCAGACATCAACAATAGAGGTGAGTTACTTAATGATTTTATCACAACCAACTGCCTATGCCTATTAAACAAAGGCTGCATGCCGACCTTTGTGACAAGTGCAAGACAGGAAGTTTTAGACATTACTTTTGCCTCTAAAAATCTAGCCAGACACATAAAAAACTGGCATGTCAGGGATGACACTTCAATGTCTGATCACAGACAAATAACCTTTAAACTACTAAACACCGTAGACTGTCAAACCACAACTTTCAGGAATCCTAAAGCCACCGACTGGGACGCTTACCGTACCACACTAAGGCTTAACCTTGAAACAATACAAAAAAATATAAAAACACGCGAGAGTCTAGAATTGGCCGTGGCGGATACCACAAAAGGCATTATAAACGCCTATGAGGAAAGCTGCCCACTCAAGACAAAGACCTCCAAAAGAAAAGTTCCATGGTGGAACCCGAAGTTGGACAAACTACGGAAGGAAACCCGGAAACTATTTAATAAGGCTAAACAAACTCTCAACTGGGAGGAATACAAAAAAGCCTTAACCGAGTACAACAAAGAAATTAGGAGAGCCAAAAGAGCAACATGGAAAAGCTTCTGCGAGGACATAGTGGAAACGCCTCAAGGAGCCAGAGTACATAGACTGCTCGCAAAGGACAAACCTAACCAAATTGGTCTTCTGAAAAAACCAAACGGAACCTTTACAACAAATGAAAAGGAAACTCTGGAGGAACTAATATCGACCCACTTCCCAGGTGCTGTGACAACTAGCAACGCCGCCACTGCTCCATACAGACCTCGAAACGAGGACTGGAGTAGGGCTGCTAGAATCATAAGGCCCGATCAAGTTAAATGGGCCGTAAAATCCTTTAAACCTTACAAATCATGCGGGGACGACGGAATCATGCCCGTGCTTTTGCAACAGGGTATCGACATTCTAACCCCATATCTGGTTAAAATCTTCAGAGCAAGCTATGCCTGGGGACATATACCAGAAGAATGGACCAAGGTCAAAGTGCTATTCATACCCAAGGCTGGCAGGAAGGACTACGCACTGTCAAAGTCCTTCAGGCCAATTAGCCTAACATCCTTTCTACTGAAAGCGATGGAAAAGATACTGGATAGCTATATCAGGGAAAAAATCCTAACGGTCAACCCTATCAGCTGTAACCAACACGCCTACCGCAGAGGCAAATCCACGGAAACCGCTCTGCTCTACCTAGTAGACAGAGTGGAAAAGGCGTTGGAAGACAAACAAATCGCAGTATGCGCATTTTTAGACATTGAGGGCGCCTTCGACAAAACCCCAATTAAATCACTGGTGAAGGGGCTAGAGTCAAAACAAGTTGACAACACCACAACCAGATGGGTGAAAGCGATGCTCTCAAACCGCACGGCCAAGGTAGCTCTTCACGGAACAAACCTTGAGGTCACCACTACAAGAGGCTGCCCGCAGGGAGGCGTACTCTCGCCCCTACTATGGACTCTTGCAATAGATCAACTCCTGCATAGGATGGCAGAGGCCAGGATAGACACACAGGGCTATGCTGATGACCTAGTAGTCATTGTCCGGGGCTTCTGCCAAAACACGATCTCACACATAATGCAAAAAGCGTTAACAATCGTTAGCAATTGGTGCAGAGAGAACGAATTATCGGTCAACGCCGATAAGACCGTCCTCGTGCCATTTACCAACAAACGTCAACTAGGTGGACTAAAAATGCCAATCTTAAACCACAGGCAGATTCCTTTCTCCAAGGAAGTAAAGTATCTGGGAGTCACGCTCGACCAAAGACTCACCTGGAACAGCCACCTAGATAAAACAATTCAAAAAGCTAAAAGTGCTTTGGGTATAAGCAGAAGACTGGCGGGGAAAAACTGGGGCCTTAACCCCAAGATCTCCCACTGGCTATACACTGCCATTGTGAGGCCGATAATCTCGTACGCCTCGGTGGTATGGTGCAACAAAGCCAACCAGAAAACTGTGATTACCAAACTAAACAATATCCAAAGGACGGCGTGCCTCATGACAACTGGCGCAATGTCCTCCACTCCTGGAGCAGCTCTAGATGCACTGCTGAACTTACCGCCCCTACACATTCATTTGCAACAGGTGGCGAAAGCCAGCATGTACAGGCTATCTGCCCGAGAGAAGGTAAACTGGATCTCACAAGCACTAAGATCAGTTCTTGACTCAGTCAGTGAAAATCCAACCCTCAACATGGTATCAGACACCATGCTCCCACTCCTAAACTTTGGAAAACTTTTTACAGTGGAACTGCCGCCCAGAGACGACTGGCTAAAAAGCCAACTGCAATGGGAGGCCGGTAGCCTTAAATGGTATACTGATGGGTCCAAATCGGGACTTGACGTAGGCTGTGGTATATATGGAGAGCGACCAAACTTCAAAAGAAGTGTAAACTTGGGAAAATACGCCTCCATATTCCAAGCGGAGGTTTACGCCATTATTGAATGTGCGGATATCAACCTCCAAAAGGACTACGCCAACCACCGTATCTATATCCACTCGGATAGCAAAGCAGCTCTTATGGCACTAGCCTCGAATACCATTAATTCAAAGCTAGTGCAAAACTGCATATCACTACTGAATTCCCTGGGCGAAAAGAACAGGGTAATACTAAGATGGGTTCCCGGCCATGCAGGAATCGAGGGAAATGAAAAAGCCGACGAACTTGCTAGGACGGGAGCAAAGGGAACGTTATACGGCCCTGAACCCTGCTGTGGCGTACCAAAAAGCCTTGCAAACCTAATGCTCAAACAAATGTGTTTAGAACAATCCGTCAACCACTGGAACAACACGCCAGGGTTGAATCATTCCAAAGCGCTCATTAAGCCTTACGACCGTAAGACGGCCCGTGAGGCCCTATCGCTAAATAGGAACAATCTACGCATACTGGTAAGGGCGCTCACGGGGCATTGTGGCCTGAACAAACACATGTTCAACCTCAAGCTCAAAGACACAAAAATGTGCAGGTTCTGCCAAGGGGCAGAGGAAACTCCCCAGCACCTCATGTGCGAGTGTGGCCCGCTGATGCGTAAAAGATACAACCACCTGGGTGGTCACTACCTCCAACCTGAGGAGGTAAAACAATCTGGCGCCAAAAGCCTGCTGCGGTTCTTGAATGACACGGGGCTTAGCGCAGAACTATAGTAGGTGGCGAGCACAATAGATCAGCAATGGTCGCAGTGTTACAAGGCTCATAAAGACCTTAGAAAAGCCCCACTCAACAAATAAAAAAAAAAATAATACCCCTATAGATTCTAAGAAAAATGCTAATTGCAAAAAGGTGATGACTTCAAATTTTATTTATTTTTGTTAGGAAAAAAAACAAAACATTGAAATTCGGCATCTTAGTACGAAAGGTTGGGAAATTTGCTACAAGATTCATGTTTTTTATTATTATTTAAATGTTCGCGGCAGTCACGTAAATTTTAACGCAAAATGTCAGTTTTTCACTGTTTGAGGGTAGTAGCCTTAAAGACGGTAAGTGGAAAAAACATTTTCGAATACTATAAAAATGTACTTTAATAATTCAAAGCAATTACAAAATCTCAAATTATTTATTTTACAGATCCTAATCTTCAGGCCGCAGTAGCTGTAAAGACAGTATTTAGGAAAAAAAAAATATTTAGGAAGGCATTTAAAGAGGCACATTTAATGTGCAGGTTTAGAGCAAAAAAAATGCGAAGCGGTGACCAAAGTTGATTACGTAATCACTTTATACAAAATGCGATAATTGGCACTAGAAATTGAATGTTACGATTGTTTTCATTGGGTTTCTCTAATCAATCAGTCCTTTATAAAAATAGCGACACCTGAGTTCGCCGTTTCAGAAGAGTTGCCAAATCCTAGTATGGAGTTGAGCAATCTAATATCATATATAAACAATGACTATACCAAGAGCCATTTGAACGCTGAGGTTAAAAATAATTTATATAACAAGTTAATATATTCAAAAGAATGGAAAACACGACTGCCGTTAGAGTTTTTCTATGAAATATTTGTGTTTTTTTTATCCATATAGATACATGTATATTTCTGGAAAGTACTCAATCAGACCGTTAATTTGAAACTAAACACGATATAATTTTGTTAATTTATTGATATTGGGATTTGTTGAAATTTACACTTGATTTTGACACTTGATATTTGGACACTTGATATTTACACTTGTTATTTACTTACTTGATATTTAGACAGTTAATATATGACACTTAGAATGTCATAAGACACTTAGAATGTCATTAGATTATAACAATACCACGTACTTCTAAATCGGTTCAAGCGTTTAGAAGTTATAGTGGAATAAATAAACGAGAAACATTCATACATGAATCCTGAACACATTACTCTCCTTTTTTGTTGGGAATTCGTTTAAAAAAGGCATTTTTTGTCTACTGACCTAGCCGCTCACCAATGCATGTAGGCGTGGTCTCCAGCATAAAATATAACTATACTTACAGCACTTCCTGGTAGCAGACACCGGTGTCAGGGTCGACATAGGCGACGTTGGTGTTATTCTTGAGTCTCTGCGATGCTGCGTTCAGTCTGGATTGAAAGTCGTTGGAGTCGTGGTGGCCACCCTTGACATACTGCGTGTTCACATACTGGCCCTGAGGCAGGCCTGACGACAGAGCCAATAGCACAGCGGCGGCGGTTACAAATAGCAAACGCTTCATTCTGTGAATCTGTTTGGAAATAATCAAATTACATAATATAATAAAATTACTAGCATCAAATACGATTTTCGTGGCGTAGACTAAGTTTTAAAAGAGTAAGGATGTCATTTAATTATTTATTCTTATACGATAGCTAGTATTTTACGCGATATCGCATGTATTACACGACTGCCCAACAAATAATATAAATTAATAGTTTTAAAAAAAACACTAAAACACGCTTTTGGGCTATGATACGATATTCACATACACACGGCTATGATACGATATTCCATCATGGAATGCCAGTGCCTATCTTCCGGCTTCCACATCAGACCTTGAAACCTAATCGTGGTCAAAGTTTATTCCAAGACTTTTCTAACAAGTACAAACACAGCTATGATACCATGTTCCATCATGAAGTTCCAGTTCATATCTTCCGACTCCATCATCAGATCAGTTCGACAGTACCATATTATTGTATCGTCATCAGAACTACATACAGCTGTCAATTTTCATGACGCTACGATCCTTGGAAGATGGTTAAATTAGTTACCTTAGATTCCATTACATAGTTACATACAGGTCGACCTAATAAAAGTGTGTTAAAAAGGAGTATATTGTGTTCAGAGTTCATCTACATATATATGTTTTCCGTTCCTTTATTCTACCATAACCTAAACGCTTGAACCTATTTAGAAGTGTGTAGTATTGTTAGAATCGTTATGCCATCCTTAGTGTCATAGGGTACCTTAACTGTCCAAATATCAAGTATATAGTTGCCTAAATGTCCAAATGTCAATAAATTAAAATAAATAGTTCGTGTTTAGTGTCAAACGAAAGGTCTGATTAGGTACATTCCGGAAATATATACATATATCTATATGGATATATGTATACATAACACACAAATATTTCATAAAAACAGTAATAAAAATAATTATAAATACATTAACTTTTATACTAGTTGATATCTTTATTTTTTTGACTTTTTGACTCATTGGTTTTTCTGTAATGTTCATTAGTAATAAGTTAATAAATATTTTTTTTTTCTGCTCTGGAACACTTTAATTTTAATGAAATGTATTATAAGATTTACATTAGCAAAAAAATCAGTAAAACACTTATTACCCGTACTAATTGTGGGACATGGGATAATCAAGCAGATATATTTCTAATAAAGCTTTGTTAAAAAAGCGCATGTTTATATTATTATCTCCGTTTCTACTAAAAAAGGTGCACAATCATTATTAATACCGAATGTGGAAATGATAAGTGACAATTGATATCAACCTCTTCAGGAGACCCCATCAAAGTTAAAAAAATATGTAACTAAAATATCGTTTAAGGCATAGGTTCTCAACCTTATTTTGCCCACTGCCCACTTTAAAAAAAAAATCCCCCCCCCCCCTTTTTTTACTTACCATCTGTCGCGAATTTAAATCAGCTGTTGTCACGATTATATTTAAACGTGTAATTACACTGTAATAAATCCGATTAATGGATTTTTATTAATCCGAAATGGATTAATAAAAATAATGAAGGAAAAGTCTAAATACCACAAGAAATGGAAAAAATTCCATAATTCTTCCGACTATGACACTTTTTGTATGTTACGCGCTCGACAAAGACGCGTCCAAGCAGAATGTTTTAAGAACTTTATAAATCAATGCCAATGTGATATAACCCGTTCCCCGGAAAAGTTCTGGCTGTATGTGAAGAAACTTCAGAAGAATGATAGAATTCCGCAACATATGACCTATGACAGCCACTCAATTAGCGGTGGCTCACAAATATCCGAAGCATTCTCTCAGTCTCAAAAATAATCTCATCTCTCCAAAACACCTATAATATTCCTATATTAAAACATACTAGTAGGTAAACCTCGTAGGAATAATTCGATAGCTAATTATAATTATTGTTTGTTCACATTTGTGATTATTGTGCATTTATCTTTTATTTCGTCTGACTTTAGTTATTAATAGTATTATTTTTACTCACATTTGTTGCATTAGTATTATGCTATATATTTCTTTGATATATTTTTTTAAATTATTTGTTTCATTCATATTTTGATTGTTTGTGTTCTAAACATTTATTATTATGACATATTCAACGTACTCGTATTTGCAATTTTGGATGAATAAAAGATTATTGACTATTAGGAAAACAAATGGGTTTTCGGTCTCAGCTAAAAAAGTGGTACCCCGGCAAGAATTGAAGGTGATTTTAATAGCCCGGAACCACCATTCAGTTCCATATATTCTCAATCTGCGACTTTGTGGGACGATCATGATTGTGAAGGTTTTTCGAGTGGAAAATATTTATGAATCGGCACTTGATCTTTACAGCAATGTATACCGACAGGACAGAAAGGCCGAAACCTTCTCTTACTATGTTACAATATAATGATTCCATCTCTAGTTTTGATTATTACTTTTCTCGAGTGTTTTATGTCATATATTACTTTCCCGGCCCAGTAACCGACGAGAAGGGACAGTATTGTTAACGCACTTATGTGTGTCTGTCTGTGTGTGTGTCTATTCCTCCACCATAGCGCCCAATACGCTTAATCTGATTAAGCTGAAATTTAGTATATAGTCATCATTTGGTCATAGCAAGAGTTCAAAAGAGCCGACAGAGGGTGCTAATCGATTTCATTTATGAAATTTATATTTAGATAAAATCAGTCCTAGGCTACTTGCCGGGAAAGTCTTGGGGTAACAGAACCGATTTTATTTTTAATTCCATCGAACTCTATTAGTAAACATTACTGGTTAAACCTTTATTCTTCATGATGCTGAAGAATTTGCAGTAGTTTTGATCTTATACGATTTCACAGATTTGTAACTTTTATTGATTTGTTGCCTAATGGATTCTGGCCACAGGCTATCATTCAGGTGCCACAGGCACCTATCAAATGTTTATCCTTATGTGTGCGTTTGTAAGAAGAGGCAAATAGCTTTACAAATATAAATGCTGTTTTGTATCGATATTCAATAAATATGAGTAGATACATCTAATTTTAGATCAAGGCATCGTATCGCATATTATGAGGAAAATGATAATTTAGAAGCGACGGATGTTGTCTTTAACATTCAGATATTATTCGTAGAATATACAACGGTAATTTTGTCATCGTCTTTTTCTTTGAGTTGCCTTATTTATTTTTTTGGCGGAGATGATTTCAAATCACCAATTTTTTGAGAACTGGGACCGAAATAGAATCAAGGATAGTATGCATTGATGCAACTGAATATGTGCAGTTAGACAGTTTATTTGAGGTTAGAAATAGGGGCATACAAGCAGATAAAGAGTTACCCAAAAAAACGAGCAATGGGAACATTTAAGAATTTTTGGTAAAATTATTTTTAAAATGTACTCACATAAAATATAACCTTTTAGCCAGGGTTTGTTTGAGTGCGAAAGAAATATATTTTATCTGTAAAACAAATATAGGTAGGTTTTTAAAAAAAATCTTTTTTTTTTAATTTATACCTCATTTAAAAAAAAGACATTGATCGTTTTTCCTGTAACATTTCATTTGATTTCACTGGCAAAGAGCTCTGAAGGGTTTCAAAATATCGGATATGCAAAAAATTGTGTCAAGCCGAAGCACAATTCGAGCACAAGATCGTGCACTTCAAGGTCTATCCTGAGCAACCCCCATATATGCTAAGCGATTTGTGATAGTTTCGGGGGTTTTTCAAATATATTTTTCCTTTCTCCTGTTTGACGAGATTTTTTAGATTTTCTCCTGTTTGACATGAATAACTGTGATAGACGTTTCATTTTATAAAAATAATTAGCCGACAACTGTCCAATCTGGCGCAATGACATTTACTTTCACGGCCCCAAAAAAAACATAAAAGTTCGATATCATTGATTTGTCTATGACTTTTTAAAATCGTTGAGGAAAACTTTTTTTCACTATGGATTTTCTGTTTTTATCAGCTTCGTGATAAGTTATAATTTGCTCGACTGCATAAGAAAACTATCGAATTCAAAGACATTAATATAGCTAATAATGAATGAAAATTTACCAGATATTTTTTGTGTTAGCTGTGGGGATTTGGGTGCATATACTATGCAATATTTATGTAATTCACAGATAAATATCCCAAAAACGGCTCAGGAAACCAAAAAATGTCAAAAGAACTCTAATAATAAATGTCGTATAATAATTATGAATTATATATGTATAAATATAAAATCAATAATATTTGTAGCGTCCGTAGCCACTTTGACACACCGGTTCTCAGATACTAGCGTTGGGCGACGTCAGTACTTGGATGGGTGACCGCTTTGCCACCTGATAGGCGGCAAAGAGATTCTATGAATGCCCGACTAGAAAATGTTGCCCTTAGACGACAAGGCGAGTTCCACGAAAGACACACTAGTATATAATTTGGACAAGTTTTATATATGACATATTATATGAACTTGTCCAAAAATATCTCCAATATATGCCAATTCCGTGGCCTGGAAATAGCCCCTATATGAATCCACTCAAAGATATAATGTCGTTAGTAAAGATAGAAATGAAGAAAATTAGGAGATCCAACCAGCAAAATCTCATAGAATAACTTATCAAAATATGGAATCATAACGAAGAAATCAAATATAGCTTGAAAAACTTGGGTTGGGTAACAACATGACAACTAGAAACAAGTTACTTCTTAAGATCAAAGTAATGTTCACCAAATACAAGATATAAGTTATCAAACATTAATAAAATTTCAAAATATCAAATAGTTGTCAGCATGGTCCACAATTCTGAGCATTACCGAGAACATTAAATAACTACATCGAAAACAAAACTCACTTTTTTTTGGTGGTATATTAAAGCTGAACTCCCAGCTCGCGTACCGCCTAGCTTGACCTAAAAACCACCGCACTTCCGATGCTGCCAAAATGAAAGCCAATATCACACTGACCAACCACAGCCACAAACGTTCAACTGATAGCAGCGCTTTCAAACTCGGTTTCTCACAAAAAAAAATACAAAACGATACCGACCGTTCGGCTCGGACAGTCAGTAGGCGTCGTTGCTATACCGCAGATGAGATCATAATTGCGTAATTACACTGAGAATGTAAATATCGCTCTTGCACTGTATATTGCCAGGCTGTGTCTGTGTGAATTTCGAGGAAAAACCTCCATTATTAACCCACGCAGCGTTTCCGAGTATTGTGTGGTATTGTTTTGAATTTTTGATTAACTTGTTTGTCTCTGTTTCGACTTACAATATGGATTGCAGCCCGTTCACACTATTACGGTTTCTACGCATATGTTTTCTGATACAGTTTAGCTGTATGCGGTAAGGAAAACCGCTCGTTCACATTATACGGTTTGTTAATCAGTTTTTTGGAGTGTTCCCTGAGGGACGTCGACGACGACGTTGCGTTACTGGTATTGGCCTAGATTGAGAAAAAAATATAAAGATTTTGGATGCAGCCAATTGTATCGCGGCGTTTAAGTCTGGGCCAATTTTGGACAGAGAAGTGATGAAAATTTTTTCGCATGTTTTTTTCAATGTAACGGCTATTTCCTTCGTCGTTTACCGTGGTGGATGCTCGGTTCCGTTGAAAGAAATCCACTATTTTTCTAATGATACCGCGTTTATTTTATTCTAAATATATAATTAAATATGATTTCATTTATGCTAAGATGTTACATCATTGCGAGTTTTAATGTGTGTGTTTTCTTTTTTGATGTTCCTTTCTATTTTCATTGTTATCCGGTTGCCATGGCAACTTATGTTGACCTTTGATGCGGTCGAACTTGCTGTCTCCACACCACTGTGCATTGGTGCGCTGAATAGTAGGCTTATGTATGTTCGCAACAATGTCAACGTTTAACGAACTTCTTAGAAGATTGGAAGAAGACTTGAAACATACGGTTTTACCATATAGTAAGAACACACGCATTATGTTTCCATATGCCAATGTAAACCGCACAAGAAAAACGTTTCGGTAATCTGCATTGTGTGAAAGGACTGTTACCATTATAGTCAGTTTCATTCAACATAAATTCGATTAGTTCGTTTGACAATTTAAGATTGTTTAGGTAACCAGAAAGTCGTTGAATGTTTACTGTAGCTGCATTTTATAGGATACTAGCTAAACCCGGCCACGCTTCTGATATGAAATGAATGGGAAACTCTTCGTTGTCGAAGCGCACCGAAGATTCCACCGGTGTGGGTAGACTTTTTTCGAGCGTATTCGACTGTAACTCTGTGTCAAAATTTCAATTTACTCTAATATCACGCGCGTATTGGAATGCAACTTTGTGTCAAAACTTCAAGTCAATCGTCTGACTACTTTTCGGGTTTTGTAAGCACAAACATGCGCAGGCTGAATTTTTATATATAAGAAGATTTACTTGAATACTAGCACCATTGCATTATTCTTTAGTTACCCACTATAGTTATTGAAACAGGTCTAACAAGCCCTAAAACGAAATTCACCATTTACAATGTCCATTTACAATGGACACAATATTTATTATACATAATGGACACAATATTTTGTTTTTTAAATCTTCATTTTTACAGTTTCCCTTTACAATTCTATATAGTAATCTTGCTTTAAAATGTGCCAACATCCGGTAAACTTACCTATTTCATCTTCGAGTAGCGGCATAATTTCATGGCGACCGCGGCAATTTATTGGAATTTATTGCAATATCGCCGCGCTCGATAAAAAGTACTATAACTATGGAACTACTCTAGCAATCATAAAAATAATAACTGTGCAATGATCGTATTGAAATTTCATATATAAAATATTGAAATCTCATTTTGTAAAACAATTATATAATTATGAATAAATATGAGAAAGTCGAAGAAAAAGTAAAAAAACTCGGCTTTTCTAACTTGTACTTGTCTTACGGAAAAATACGGAACCCTATTTAGAAATTGTAAATACTATCGTTATCTCTATTAGATCCTCTATCAAATGTAATATTTCGTTTTTATTATTTACATACAAAAATATCTAGATATCAGCTCATAAAAATCAATAAAAATGTTGATGATTTCTCGAAAAAAAAAAAAATTATGTTTGACAATGGAATTTTACCAGAAATATATGCGAAATGACGTGTGACATTATTATAGCGACCGTCTATGTATCTATGGTAATAATTAGATATTTGGTATGGATTTTAGGATGCGTTCGAATTAGAAAATAATATTACTGTGCGCTCCGGGAGCAAACCGCCAAATTTGGTCGTTACGTAGTCAACGGTGTTCTGATGTGCAACCAAATTTGGTCGTTACGTAGCCGAAGGGTTCAGGTAACAGAGATCGAGTTATAAACGACCTACTACCTAAACGCTGTTCGATAATTTACAGGCTGTCAACATACTATAAAAGTGTTTTAGCTACCGCTTCGAGTGACGACAACTTATATCGTGTCGTCGCTTCATAATCCGGGGGCCGGTGTGTGATGGAGGTTGACAGTTGCGGGCTGGATCAGAGGTGGTCTTCGTCCTGCATCGAACGAGATTAGCTCGGTATCTTGTCACACCACCCTCAGTCTGTTTCCGTTAGCCGCACCATTTTATGGAATAATAAAACTTCCCATACATTCGGACTTATTTATTGAGAAGCACGGAGACTATATTGAAGGACTGTAGAGATAATTGGAAGAAAGCAAAAACATGTATGCAATATTTGTGAAATGGCCCCCGTATTTACGCAGTCAAAAACGGAGAAAAATTATTCTACCTGTCGTAACGGTGAAACAGAAATTTCTAGACTACTGCTGTTGCACTCGTACATCTTGGTATTACGCAATGTTCTACGCAAAACCGGGCGTATGTTATGCGTCATGACGAAAGCCACGCATCGTCAAATACTCGATTAGACAACAAAATTACACCTAATGTTGTAACCGTGAAACCATTGCACTGTTATTTGTGCTAAAACCCATTAATGATTCCACAGCAGGCTGACATGTCTGAGTCGTCATCAGTTTTCCAGAAAGACTTTTGTATCCAACTTGCTTCTCATACGTCGAAATGCAATGGATAGTCGAGACAACCTAATGGTCGATAATTTCGTCCCATACAATCGCTTAGAAGACGACTACATTCTAGCAACACAGCTGACGGCTTTTGGAGTTTTGTCAGTCATTGCTTCAGATAAGCGGTGCGTATACCCGAAACTCCAGAAACGCAAATTCGGCAACGACGTTTGACATGCCAATTCTCAGCAATGAACTTACACAAATTAGAACTGTCAACTACAACGGGCGAACCCGTCACAGGCAGTTTTAACGATATTGAATCGTTCTGTCTCCCGTGAGGTGAGCGCAGAAGACTTAGGACGAAAAACAATCCGCTGTCTACTTACGCCACCTGCCCGACAGAGGCCAACGCCTTAAGGCGAGGCACCGGAAAAGGTACCCATCGGGCAGCCTCGTCCCCTGTATACCAGTTTGGAAGGATAACCTTCAGGATACCTTCTACCTCCTGACTGGTTGCAGGGTCGAGGTGGCTTGCACGGTCCTCTCCCTTATGAAGCGGTGATCAACCGAATCTATCGCGGACCACGGCATCCTTTGCCCGGCTTATTCACCCGGGATCGGGTGGCCAAATGGTCGTTTCAAGAGCAATTGCCATGAGGTTAACAACTACCCCCGCTCTAGGAAACATTACTGTTCCCAGACTCCACTGGCTGTTAGTCGGACAATCGATCGATTGGCTGACGCCGCACGGTGCGCAAACCGTCTAGGAGCGCCCGAAGGTTGACTCCTAGAGGAGACTGGCCCGCAGGCCAGCGTCCTACCCTGGCTCTGCCTTCTGAGTGGAGGCCGCCGGATGGGTGTTGACCCGTGAGTAAGACCGACCCTGAACTCATAGGTTTCCATAAGTTACCATAATGACCGACCGACCCATGTGTTATCATAATGCAAACCGCCAAAGAAATTATCAAAGCGAACCCATTGTACAATATGCCAGCTTCAGTTCACAAAGTACTATTACATGGCGCACACATTGTCCGCCATGCAATTTTACCAATCGGACAGTTGACAGAAGCAGCTGCAGAGGCGAAAAATAAAGACGTCAAATCGTTTAGGCTAAGAAACACGCGAAATATGTCTTGGCAAGCTACAAACCAAGATTTGGTAAATAAGTTATTGTTAAGCCCAGACACACTAATAAGTAATAATCAGTGATTACCGAGAAAACAAAAATCTCGTTTTAGTGACGCAGTTCTTAGTCTTCTTTTGTAACTTTTTGTTTAATTATTTTTATGAAACTAGCTGACACGTGCCCACTTCGTTGGGCTGTAAAGCTTTTTACTTGTGATTTAATTATGAGCGTGGTTCGGTTAGTACTTAGTGCTATGATTTATTTTCTGACTGCCAAAAGAAGGGCTATATTTTTACTGCATATGTATGTACGTATTTGCATGCCAATTTGACTATATTACCGTTATTTGTGCGTGTCTTCTTGTGAGTGTCTTATTTGTGAGTGTCTTTAACCATTTATACAGTAAAAGGGAAATTATATGCAGTAAAAGGGAAAAGTCTTTTGTTTTAAACACTTGAGACGATAAATTTACTTATTTTGATTCATATGAATTCATAATTGTTGATAATATGACCAATAAACATGACCTGACGATTTAAATTATTTTTTTAATATAAAAAACTACTTTTTGAGACTTAAATATAAAATTTAGACATATGCTGTCGCTGACTTTTTTGTAGGCATTACCAAGCTCTACAACGTTTCTCTAGAACTCAATCATATATCTCTCATCGTTAAAGCAGCGTTCGTAAGAAACCTTTTTGAGACTTAAATATAAAATTTAGACATATGCTGTCGCTGACTTTTTTGTAGGCATTACCAAGCTCTACAACGTTTCTCTAGAACTCAATCATATATCTCTCATCGTTAAAGCAGCGTTCGTAAGAAACATTAAACTCACAAATAACGTGGCTTTCTATTGCTAAAAGAATTTTCAAAATCGGTTTAGTAGATCCAGAGATTACTTCCTACAACCTCACAAACGTTACCTCTGTATAATATTAGTATAGAGTTGGATCTCTAAAATTGTGAAACTAAATAGACCTGATATTTAATTTTATAATTGCATAAATTATTGATTTAAAAAATTCATTTATGGACAATAAATCGTGATATATGTTTTTAGGAGTCTTTATGGTATGTTTTATTTATATATGTGTTGTAATTAAACGAAAACACCGTTATTTATTTTTGACCGCTTCTCCCATACTATGGGAACCACTGTGCATCGCTAAGATGGAAGCGAGTCGGCACCAATGTGACGTGAAAAAAATAGATTGCCTCACCTTGCGACTTTCCCGGCAAGTAGCCAAGGACTGATTTCATTTGAATATTAATTTCATAAATAAAACTAATGAGCGCCATCTCTCAGCCGGCGGTCGAACTCAGGCCGCGCGGTTCCTTCCTCGGCTAGCCTCGGGCGGCTCACTGTTAATATTTGAATAAAATGTATAAAGAATCTAAATATTATTAGTGCAGCTTTTATATATTAGATATTCCATCCAAAATTTAACTATGTGGTTTCGGCCCATGTCATCAAGGCAACTGTGTACCAAATCCAAATCTCTAATTACAAAAGTTTTTAATTTGAAATATGACTATAATAGTGCGCGCCCCTTAGTGGACCGATTTCAACCACAATCTTTGTAATATTATGCATTATAGGAACGTTTCTCAAAAATAACAAATTACTTCTATATTCGATCATTGTAATGCTAAATGTGATAGAAAAAACCTCGGACGCGAAATATTTCAAAACAAAAAGAAACAAATTTACATACAAAAAAAAACTCACTTTTTAAGATTGTTTTAAAAATACTAACCTAACCTACCGAAATGTATGGGTTTGACACGTCTTTGAATGCCTATAACTCGCGTATTTATTGAGCTGAAGATTATTGCAGATTCGGAATCAGTGGGGTGAATATAGTTGGGTGACATTAAAAAATCATCAATGTAGAACAAGTTCCTATAATACAGTAATATTCAAACTTTTCAACTCCTGCCATGATCAAATGATGCTGGCATACCAAATTTCAGCTCAATTGAATTATGCGTTTAGGCGCTTTAGCGGAGGAATACAAGCAGACAGACAGACAGACACACAGACTTCAATCTGGAAATGGTTTTAATCGTCTCAGGGTGGCTCCAAATGGATATTACCGGCTTCATCTCGAATTAATTTTTTTAGCGCGTTTTCAGTACTTTCCCTTTTCGACGGTTGGTGGACCGGTAAAGAAATAAAATGTCATGTAATTTTTAAGAAACACGATTATAAATTACATAATCTTTCTAATAAAAAATAATTATGTGTATCTTTTCAAGTAGGTACCTATGTAATATCCATGTTGCCTATTGAGCATTTTCTGCCGGTAATCAAACGCCCATTTTTAATTATTTTTATATTAACAGCGCCGAGAAATCGGCGAGACAGGAAGTGCTGATAAGCATACACCTACTGTCTAACTTCCGGTTGTTTTAATTAAATTTATATGATTTTATTACGGCCTGACTCAGCGCTGCGATTACCGAAAGCAATGAAAGACCCATTTTCGACATTCATTTATTAAAAATAAATTTTATCTTAGTAAATATAATAAATAAGATTAAAATCAACGAATTATCTATTTAAAAATAATATTTTTGATATTTATTCAAAATAAAGTTTGAGCGCCATCTAGCGGATAGCGCTACAACTCCGTGACAGCCTCCGAAGCGGAAGTCCGCTCCCTCTCGCAAAATGGCGGTTGTAAATTCGATATTTCGTCGTACAGAGGTTCATTGCTGTATTCATTATTATATCCGGAATTGAAGCTCTCTTGTCTTAGCGTAAGTATTGTTTCATCCGTGACGGGTAAATGAATTGCAGGACATTTTGGAGGATCGTAATGAGATTGATCCGATTCCAATGGAGATGGTGCCATGAAAGTTATAGAGGGCGTGCGAGAGTCCGGTTGGAAGCTTGCGAGACGCGGGTCGCGGCACGGTAGATGGTCGTAGTGGCTCTCCAAAATTCCTAAAATTTTATTAAATTATATAAGCAGTCGTTAAAATATTCGTTATATATGCCAGAAATACCTCTGTAATTTTCTATCATGATTGGAGAAATTGTATTGATTACCACATGGCGGTAAAATGGTTCCGATTTTGTATTACAATCTGGAGGATCTGAAATCAAATTAATACAATTTTATGAGACGCCTGGATGTGGTCCTCGGTAGTATAGTGGTCAGTATCCCCGCCTGTCACGCGGGAGACCGGGGTTCGATTCCCCGCCGGGGAGTTTTTTTTCTGTTTCGTTTTTAATTAAAATTATAATAATTACAATATTTATTTAGTTGTTTTTTTTAAACTTTTTATTGAAACAATAAAAGTAAACAGGGATATATTTTTATTTGTTTATCCAGTAAACCATTCTGCATAAATCAACGATCCCCAATCTGGAGTAATTATTACCTCCAAAAGGGTAAAATTTATATATAAACTCTATAAAAGCATTCTAAGGAGTCTGCGGGCCCGCAACCGTGGCGGGCGCGGGTAAAAACCGCGCTGTGAGTTCTTCAAAAAGGTTAGGTTAAATACCGCTGAGCTACAAGAAAGTAATCAAGAAAATTAGATATATTAGGTGGAATAATGACAATATATTTTATGAGGAATAATAAAAGGAAAGTGGCCCATGAGGGGATCGAACCCGCGACCTTCGCGTTATTAGCACGACGCTCTAACCAACTGAGCTAATGGGCCAGATGCCAACTGAGCCCAACTTACAGTATACATCGCTGCTCGGCGCATTGCGTAGCATACATGACATCTACAATTCGTTTTAATGTTACTGTTTTCCGCTAGATAGCGTTAAAATACAATTAAACAGCAAAGCATGCGACGATTCTAAATACAGGATTGTGGATACGTCAGTGCGATTCTGTAAATAAAATTAATATAAAAAATAATATTTGGAAGTTTTGGATACCTGATATTATGTTTTTTTTTCTATGGAAGATATTTCTGAGTTAAAAATGTTGCAACAGGTTTTTGAATTAGGACTGTATGTTTTTAATGTGTTAGGAATTAGGACAGTATTATTTTCCTTTTGAACGAAGTCCTAAATAAAAAAAAAACTTGTAGATTATTTTTGACTCGGTTTTTATGTAGAATAATGCCATATAACTAAAATTATATTATGAGTCAAAATATATTTTCATTTATCCATATCACAGTTCACTCGTTTGGTAATAAATATCTACCCCTGTTATCTACACAAATAAATTCTAACCCTGTTAAACATATATACATATTTGAAAGTCGTGCATGCCTAGTGCCAAATAAATAGAAATACATATGTAGGTATATGCTATATATCATGTCCTATGTCATCATCATATTAGTATGTCATGTTAGTATAATATGTCATCATCATATTAGTATGTCATCTATTGTGATATAAAAATCATGTGTAGGGTATGTTTGTAAGGTATGTTTGTAAGGTTTGTTGTAATTTAGGTATGTTTGTAATTTTTATCCATAACCACTCACTGCCACCCACCCGAGGTATGTTGGTAGATAGCTCTTGATCTCCCATCGATAATAATTAGGGTTGCTAAAATGTGAACATTGTTTTCTTATGAGAAAAATAAGTGTAAGTAATTCAGAATGGCCCAGAATGGACTCTCTACAGACTGGCAAAAAGTGCCGGAGAGTTACAGAATGTTTTAGAATTTACATACTAGAATACTCTAAATGGCTCCAGAATGAGGGTTGGGGGAGGAAGGGGCAAGAGGGGAGGGGGGGATTTAGGAGACGCTTGGTGGCACTTCGCTGGTTGTATAAGAAAGGTTAAACATATATTATTATTAATTTAAAGACAAATTTATTATATAGAATAAACTACAATTAAAAAAATTGGTATCAAAATATAAATATTTATATTAGTACTACTAAAATTGTTTTTTTATGTTTAAAGTAATAAAATAATTTAATATATTTAATATTTTTGTCATAAATCTCGCCACGAAAGTCTATTCTGATTAGAGAACGCTGCATAGCTGACTCCGTGGCGCAACGGTAGCGCGTCTGACTCCAGATCAGAAGGTTGCGTGTTCAAATCACGTCGGGGTCAAAAAAGATTTTTGATTTTTATTTCAAAATGTTTCGTTTTTATCATCGGTTAAAATAGAAATCGGTTAAAACAGAAAAACCAAATTGACATCTGTTGGTTGCATTGGTTGCGTATATATTCTCAATACGTTTGGCAGCTAGGATTTTACTTCGAAATTCAGTGGCACTCTTAGTTCCAAAAAAATACTAATATTCTATATGGCGGCTTCCGTGGTAGAACAGTATGGCGGCGCACTTTACATAGCGCTCTAAACATCTCGAAATAAAATAATGATAGAAAAAGGGAAAAGCATGGCATGGCAAAGCATACATAGCATAACTCTCAGAGCGCTCTCACGTTTTAATTAATTATAATTAATTTGGGGCCTTAATTAAAAATGTTCCTAAGCGCGATGATAGAGAACTAACCAGTCAATTAAATGAACTTAAAATAAAACACACTCACCGCTTACATTCTAGGAGTAATCGCGCCTGAAACTTTTCGAAATTACTTTAATGGACCAAGGCAATGAGCAATTAAATGCCCAAGTAAATGAGCAACTTTTGTCAGTCCAAATATTAAATTGGTTCCTTATCGAGAGATTCGCTTAGAAACTTTTGAAATGTATGCTTATATTTTTCGAAAAAATCATAAAACTAAAATTCTTCAGATATAGTCGTTCCCAGGTATCATGTCGCCTTAAAGTTCAGACTAATAGATGGCATTCTATCTCATAGTATTATTTATGTGATGTAATCAGCCTATATACAATAAATGAATATTGTTTTTGTTATCCTTGGTTAAATTATTGGGTTTTTATAATCAATTAGATTTATAAAAAAAAACATTAAATATCAATGTTGTTATAGATGGCCAAATAAATTGATCTTAGTTTTGCGGTCATGGCTATCAGCGCAACTTGCATTTCTCCGGCGCAGAAGGGTTTTAAAATGTACTACGGAGTTGAGCAATTGGACAACAATTGGGGACTTTTGCATTCCGCCTCCAATGCACTGGAAGGTAATGCTCTATGACTGGACGCCAGAGATGCTGAAATTTTATTTGAATGCCTTTCAGCATACACTTCCAGACCCCGGTAACCTCGCTCGTTGGAGCTTTGCCGAGGATAGTTCTTGTCCCCTCTGTAGCAATACCCCTTGCACAGCTAGACACATTCTAGCTGGCTGCAAGGTGGCCTTAGATCAAGGACGGTACACTTACCGCCATGACAAAGTTCTCGCTGTTATTCGCGAGGTAATTAGTCTCTCAGTGGCTCGTGCCAACAAGGGTTTGACAGTATCCTCCAAACCCCCAATACAGTTTGTGCGGGATGGCTCTAAAGGCAAAAAACATTTAACTACAAAACCTTTCTCAATAATCGAGAAAGCTACAGATTGGATTCTGGAGGTTGATTCGGTCTCTAAGCAGTATAAATTCCCTGAAAGTCTCGGATGCACAGCCCTCCGTCCAGATATAACTCTTTACTCTCTATCTCGGAAGGTGGCACTTATTGTAGAATTAACTGTTTCATGGGAATCAAATATCCCAAAAGACCACGAGTACAAATTAAATAAATACCATGATCTTGCAAATGCCGTAACCCGGAACGGCTTCACTGTTCACCTTCACGAGGCGGAAGTTGGCGCTCGTGGCCTGCCAGCTAAATCTCTATTTCAACTCTTTAAAGATCTTGGCCTTTCCAGAAAAATAATCAACTGTTTCTTAGAAAAATTATCTAAAACTGCGATTTGCGCATCTCAAATTCTATGGCTTCGAAGGGGGAGTGAATGGGTGGCAAGGTGAACGCTCACATGTGGCAAGACAGCTGTCCTAAACCTACCACAGCCGGTTCGTAAGTCCGGAATCCACTGCTCACCCCCCAGAAGTGTAAAAAATAGTATTATGATGGGCTCGACTCCGGTCGGTGAATTCCATGGCAGCTCCGTTTGTATTTATTTATATATAACCAATCATATCAGTGAAGTTTTAATATTTGTAAACAATCTACACCGTGATTTTTTAGTTACCGGCATCTTTGAAGGGGTTAAATCAGTACGAGCAAATAAGAAACTTTTGATAAACAATGCTTTTTTTTAAACGTCTTTTTTCAATAAAATAAAAAAAGTATAAATGGCGTTGAGGACCATGCGCCATCGAGCGATAGATAAAATACCGCTAATATTGTTTATTATGCCCGTGCCACACTACCGGAAATGCCGTTAATTATCGCGATAATTTAGGTGTGACTGCAGCTAAAACGCCCATCATCGCCATTATTAACGGCATTTCCCGTTAGTATGGCCAGGGCATTAGCGATATTTTACCTATCGCTAAATGGTGCAGCGCTCAACGCTCCTCAAACTTGTTTTCAATAGAATAAATTTACAAATTTAACATTAAATAAAAACTTTTTTTTTAATACTCTCATTTTTTTTAATCAAAAGTTGCTTTTCTGCTCGTACTGATTCGCCTTCTTCCAGGATTCCGGTAACTAAAAACTCGCCCTTTATAACAAAAATATTAAAATATATTTTTATGGAAGCAGCTGCACTTACCTGGTAGTGGGTTATGAAATATGCTCCTGATGTAGGTCGAATTGCTGTCATCGTCGTTGCGCATCATGGACTTCATATTCTTCAATACAATATTTTTTTCCCTTTCGCTGTTTCGCCTTCTGTGTCGTTCAACAAAAACTATAATGATTGCCAACAAAATGATAGCAATTACAACGCCAAATACTATACTGACGATATTTACATAGTCTTCCCTGACACCTTCATAATTCTTATCACCGGCTACCGATGTGATGTGTTCTGGTTCTGTCAAAATTTGATGTGTTTCTTCCAGATCGTCTGCATTGTATTTTGTATAATTAATTGTTACCGGTATTTCTACATCGTGGAAAGAACTTTTAGTCGGTGTAGGAACGGTTACTGGTGATATTGTTGTTGGTTTACTTTGGATTGTAGTTCGTTGCGTTACAAATTTCATAGGCATTGGGGTAGTCGAAGTAGGACTAGATACTGGCATAGTTACACTCGATTTAAGCAAAGTAGTCGTCAAGTACTTAGTTCCAACTTTTGGTTTAATATAGTGTACACTTTCTTCGCTGTATTTCCTGGTACTCATTGCCTTATTTTCAAATTTGGTGGTGTTGCCCCATATTTTGTTCTTTATGAATATTATCTTGGAATCAGACATAGTCGTAGTGGCAGGATTGGGAATCAGTTTCGATACAGAAACTTCTGTCGCGTTAAATTTTAAAGTTGTCGACATTACGGGAGACACAGTTGTAGTACTTGTACTCGATGTAGTAGTTGATCTCTTCGTTTCTATTTGAGTTGTGCGGTATTTTTCAGTGGTAACAGTACTCGAATGATGGTCGTCAGTTACCTTTGGAGTTGGAGTAGTCGTTTTAGTCGTAGGTTTATATTTTTCTGTCGTTTTCGTAGTTGGATCACTCCAGTCAAACAGCAACTTTTTTTCGGTTGATGTTTCAAACTCTGGTTCATCACACCTGAATTTTCAATTAGATTTATATCTCATTTTTCGTTTATTTTTAATTTTTATGGTTAATCTTACCCAACTCCCACCCATCCAGATTTGCATATACACTTGCCATCTGTTGAATCACAAACTGCATTGATTGGACACATACATTGTTGATTACAGCTTCCACCCCAAAACCCTTTACCGCAACCTAAAATCAATAAATGAATGCATAATTATACAGTCAAATTCATTATTAATCTTTAATAAGATATTTACGTTCTTGGCAGAATATTCCAGTAAATCCAGGGGGACAAATGGCATTACATTTGCCATTTTTAAGCGCATAGCCGGGGCAGCATCGTGTGATTATTTCGGTTCTTTCTTCCACCTGAAGTTTAATTGTTTTTCTTTAGTAATTTCTTAATATATGCTATTAAATTGCGCAACCCAATAGAAAGCATTTCTGCAACATTTCTGTGCTGCCGAAATACAGGTGGCGCTGGTAGCATTGACGGCCAGACTAATCGCATTTTTTTGGCCATTTATAATAAAATTGATAATGAGTTTTCTACTCACAATCGCAAGGTATATTAGAGATTAGAGCTTAGATCGTATCACCTCAGCCAGGAGTCAACCTGATACCACCGGTATACCAGAGGGAATATTTTGTATGTGTTGGATAGGAACACCTGCTCCATGGATGATAGGGATATGACAATATCAACCGCAATTAAGCAAATTGAAGCCAGTAATGGATATGTAAGTGATTTAGGAATTCGGGTGAGGGAGAGCAGAGAAATGTTATTATTTTCTTAGTCTGTTTCTCTACTTTGTTGAGTAACCTTATCTTCTGATCAACTTTCTTCCAGATCATATATTGCTGCAGTTTTCTTGTGCAGTTTTTCCTTGCTCTTTGCCAGTTCTACTAATTCTTCTATCTTTTGTCGTATTATTCGATGTCATATTTCGGTGTGTTATTCCAAGTATAAATCGGTCTCCTAACTTGTATTTCCCTCCGAGTTCTTGTTGCTACCTTATATTACTTGTATATTATGTAGGTATCTATGTATGTATATTATTGTTGTATATTTATGTATATTGTAGGCATTTCACATTTTAATTTTAATTGAGTGATAAGTTGGTCTATCTCGTATTGTATAAAAACTTAGTGGTAATTTAGTAGAAAATATTTTTAGTTTTACATCTAATAATTCCATTAAATCATTATTTCTAGTACGTAAGATGAATTTTAAGCTGTTGTTCTTTCAAATAAAGATAATAAAAAAAATAAGAAGCGTGGTCCTTATTTAGAATGTAGTATTTAAATATAATATCAGTTAGGTCTTTATAAATATTTAGTCATTTATATATCCTTTTTTTAAAAACATTCATAATTAATGTTATTGATGGCCAAATTAATTGCTTTTACTTTCGCCGGACAACACTATCAGCGTCAACTGCATGTCGCCGGCGCAGAAGGGTTGCCAAAATTTATTATGGCATTGAGCAACCTAATACCTAATACCATAATGATTATAATTCCAAATCAGTAGATTACTAACCTCTACTTTGGATCTTTCTCTTATTTCGGTACGCCTTTTTGGACACCTTGGTGGCAAATTCAAGCACCATTCGTAATCTTCAGTAGTGACAGGTTGTTGATATTTAATTATTTTGGTGATGTTGTATCTGTAATGTGCAATTAAATACATTTTGTAAATTATAATGACAATAATAATAAACTATTTATTTACTCTTAAAAATAAGAATGCGAAAAGTCAATATTTTAAAACTAACCTAATCACAAAGCAGTATGCGCGCGTGTGGGAATAAAGAGTATGAAGTTTGTCTGCATAAAATACAAACTACCACAACGACGTATCCAGGAGGGAGGGGGCAGGAACGCGTCCCTCCATCGGTTTTTTTTTGAGTAAAAAATAAAATCGAGTAAAACTGAAAATCTGGGAGAATCCGCGACTTATGTACCTAGTCTCGTATCCGGGGGGGGGGGGGGGCGGGGGAGGTGGGGGGAGAGAGAGGGGCAGTTGAGATTTAACCCCCCGAAATTTTCTTTTTATTTTACGGGTAAATTAAAGTTTGATGGGTGCCCCGAAACTGAAGTCTTGATACGTGCCTGAACTAATCTATTTAATTCTATGAATTTTCGAGGAGGGAAAATTGGGAGAGGAAGGAGAGAGAATGGGAAGACCTGGTTATTTCTTAGAAAAGTAGTAAGTGAGCCTTGAATAGAAGTCGACTTTCTAATATTTGCTGGGAGATTGTTCCAAAGTCTCACACCATGGACATAGAAATAGTAGGAGTAGAAATCAGTAGTATCACAGGGTCTTGAGTATATAGTCAGGGGCTGACCGGAGTACGAGATCGTGGGAATTTGATGATTTGGTAAGCTCGCGGAGATACAAAGGGTACTAGGAAAGTTTTGCAATACAACTCTGTTTATTTAATTTTTGCAAAGTAATTTCCTCTATATTCACTAACACCTCTCCATACTCCGAAACCAATCTTTAAACCAGTTCTGCCAAGTTTCACTAGGGAGTAAAGCACATTCGTTGTCCCAAGCCCGCAGAAGGTCCTCATTATTAGAAAACCTCCTCCCTTTTAGCTTCATTTTCAAATGCGGCAACAGTGCAAAGTCGCAGGGAGCAAGGTCTGGACTGTAGGAGGATGATCGAGAAGTTTCTGTCATGTCGTGGTCAAATAGTCGGTGCAGGCTTTGGCACGGTGAGCTGGAGCATTATCGTGACAGGGGCCATGTGTCCATTCTTGACTTTGGCCGCAGGTTCTCCATAGATCCAATGACTTTAGTCAGGCACCGTTCAGTTTACCACTTAGCTGTGACTGTCTTCTGTGTGTCCAAAACGACACGTTCCACAGTTCTACTCGATTTGAAAAATACAGCTATCATTTTCTTTTTACAGATCGGGATTTTCTGATAACTATAGGTGTATCCTCGTTGTCAAAGATCCAAACCTTGTTTTGAGCCTTGTTCGACAAATCTTAATAGTACAGCCAAGTCTCGATGCCTGTCATGATATTATTTACTTACCGATATTGTCCCTTATCACTTTTTTAGCATCCCTCGGCACCACGTTACACGTCGTGTCATCTGCTCTTCGGTCTTCACGTGCAAACGCTCATGCAGAATCGAACGAATTGCTGGTGCATTTAGGCCCAAAGTATTCTCTATCTGTGGGTTTATTATTATTATTATATTATAGTATTACTTGCCTTGCCTCATCAAGCATTTTTCACACAGCAGTAACGTTTTCCTCTGAAACCGACATTCGTAGCCTTCCCGGCCTCTCAGCATCCTCCAGATTGAAACTTCCCCTTTGGAATTATCTATACCACCTGAATATTGTTGTACGATGTGAACAAACATCACCTAGTGTAAGAGTCATTTCTTCTAAGCACTGGTCTATGTTTAAACCACGCACGAAATTATAACGCAGAGCTGCCCTTATCTCATTTCGTGACCACGATGCCATCGCAAGCACTTTCCACTCTCACTGCTAAATAATAACTGAGCCCATCGACCTGACACGGCGGCTACTTTGCACGTATGAACATCTCTCAACATGCAGCAACAAGCAGCTACCTGCGACTCATTTATGCGTTACATTGCAAAAATTTCCTAGTAATCTATAAAGCTGTTGATTGGGAGAGTATACGATAGAGGAGAGCAAGTATATGAACGTTTTGCGAGATCGTATTATTTGCGAGATCATTCAATGGATTTGCCTTTCTATTATTTTCTCTTTTTTATTTATAGATTAGTACTCTTTTTTTTTGGATTTGGTATTTCTATTTTTGATATTTCTTAATGCTCTTTTTAATATTTAGACAATGTAATGGTTGATTTTGTATAGTTTATTGACTTTCAGATTTCTAACGTGATTTACTTTTATTTTTGCCAGATATATGATATGTTTAAAATATGAATATTTAAAAAAATGTATTTATTAATTGTAAGTTCTATACCCTCGCCGGGATTTTTTGGAATAAATAAACTTTGAACTTTGAACTTTGTTTCTCCTTTGACGTACTGGCAACCACTTCAACAGTGTCTTATATTCGGACGCGTGATCACACTTACGTAGACCGAAAATGAATCGTATGCATATATTTCATATGCACCGTATGCATAACTACATGCAAAATTATCATTATTTGTTAAAAATAAAAATTACAGAATATTCACTAAACTCACTTGTATGTATCAATTTTACATATGTGATCATCTTCTTTCGAATATCCCCATCCGCATATATGTGCCAGAATTATATAAGAGATTATTTTATGTGACCATTTCGACGCCATAACAAATATTAAATTTCAATTAGTGCCAATACCTGTGAAATTAAAATAGAATATAATAAGACAATGATTACACCGAAGGTTAAATCTGTGACCAAACTTAATTTTGTAGCTGCATTTTGTATCAAAGGATAGTGATAAACTTCAATTTAATTTTATTGTGATTGTGGAAGTTAAATGGAGTTTAACAATTATTCAGTGCTACACAACCTGCCTATTAAGCGTACAGAATTAAAAAAAAATTTTTTTCACCCCAAGACTTTCCCGGCAAGCAACCCCCTCCCCCCCCCAAACCCCTCGACTTCCCGACTCCCTCCCCACTACCGTTCCCGCCAACCCCCTCTCCCCCCCCTCTCTTCTAGAAAAGTAAAAACAACTAATTGGTTAAAGGCGTAGCAATAAAGAAAATAAAAATCATTGAAATAATTAAAATACGTATAATTTAACTCAAAATTAGTATAATAAAACTAAGAGTAAATTAGTTACGAAATACTCCATTACTTAAAAATAACAGAAAAAGTAAATTAAGTAGGCATTTAGAATTAATTATCTCTGTAATAGAATTATAAATTAAAGGGATAAGTTAATATTATTACAAAAAAAAATTGTAAAGAAATAACTGAAAATTAAAATGATTTTAAAATAGTAAATATTTGAGAGATTTACTCCTATATTTGCATTAAATAATAATAAAAACCAGAGTAAATAAAAAATAACAAAAATGAAGGTGTCTTAAAAATCTATATATGTATGTAGGTACCTTCACTCTCAAAGCTGCTGCAGGAAACCTAGCTATTGTACTTTATCATTAGCATTCCGCCAAGATGTTATTCTTCCATCCTCAATTCTTCATTGTAATATAAGTAATATTATAATTAATAATTATAATAATGAAGATAGCTACATATATACATCCTATATAGACTTTAAAGACCACTTCTTTTTCGGTATTTTTTATCTACTGTGTTTTTTTATTAATGTTTATGATGATAAGTTTTTATTATGGTTTATGATGATGATGATAAGTCATCATCCTCATCATTGTTCACAACAGTGTTTTATGAACAAGGAATGCGTCATAATAGTTCATGAATACAGATCAGAGACTCAATACAGAGAAGCCGTAAAGACCACCATATTTTTTGTCCATACATCGTGAAAAGGTCATTTAGTGCGTTGGAATACAATGTTGTTTTCTATTATTACAATGTGGATTCTATTAGTTCATACAATGTTGAAGTCTACGTTAAAATCCTCTTTGAGGATTATAACATAGTTATATTTGCCGCCTATACGATCTATTGAAAAATATCGTAAAATGACTTTATGGACTTCTATAACCCATTCAATTAAATAACCCATATTTTTAACATCAATGAATGATACGTTCGAAAACTTTTTAAACTGAATGTTACACTACTTCCGGTCTGTTTACACAGTCAATAGTATCTCTGATAAGTATACTTGTATGGGATCCTCCGCGTATGTATCTGGGTTGTCGACGTTATATCATACATACATATGCACTAAAAATATAACCCTCCTTTTGGCAGTGAGGAAATGAATCATATCACTCAGTACTAACCGAACCACACTCATAATTTCATCACAAGTCAAAATGTTTACCGCCCAACGAAGTGGGCACGGGCACAGTATATTTACTGTGACACGGGTCAGCTAGTATTAATATATTTTGTTTTACTCTTGTTCATTTTCGATACATATCGTTGATCGTTATTCCCAGTAGCCCTTCATATGTTGGAGTCCCAAGATGCCGACAGGCATAGCATTCATTCATAGTAATTAGAAGTGAGCGGCGCCTGCGCATGTGGGATAATCGTTAAAAAAGCGAAGTGCGTTGTCCCGACACATATAAGAATGCCAAGTAATGAATTGGGCCACATCGAGTGACTTGTAATTAATGATTTCCATGTTCGTTGACGACATTAATGTCGGCTGCTCAAACGCTAAAACTACTGTATTATTATGTATATTTGTGCTGCATCTGTATAATATATAGTATTATTTTATGTATGTATATAACATAAGTATGTATATACATGTATGTATATAATATATAGTATTATTTTATATTTATCTATAAAGTATATATTTATTTATATATGTATGTATATATTTATATGTATGTACCTAAATTTAATATTATTACGCTTTATTATTCTATTTTTAACTTCTCAAATGTACCATAATAATATACAAAGATGTATTACAGCTAGTTACGAAAACCACTATACCTTTTTTTATATTAAGCCTACCTTAGTACAGGCGAGGCCTAGTTACGATGGCTTTGAATTTTAAAAATACATATAATATTATAGATAAATAAAGAATTTTGAATTTTGAATTTGAATTTTATGCTCAAAATGTTATGCTTATATCAAGGGTCGGGTTTTTTTTGGGCATCACCCGAAAATGTATGGTTTCTTTTAACTATATTACTCCCTGACATGGCCTAACATAGCTATAACTTTCATATCGATTGGCGGTGGGGGGGGGGGGGGGGGGTAGGGGGGAGGGGTGTCACTTACATCACAGAGTTTTTGTGCATTTTATTAGTACGATTGCTTATTATCTTCATTACCCCCAAAAGAATTGCATATTTACACCATTCGGAGTAATTTACCCCGGTATACCGAATCTTGTTCTATATTATCATCGAATACCAATCCATGCATGACAATTTTGTGAAAGAAGAAATTATAACCATTATTTCAATTGTATTCCTTTTTAAATGAATTTATATATTTATCTATTTTTTTAAACGTGTATTCAAATACATCATTTTAGGTTGTAATACTGCCAATATGAGGACTAAAAATAATGAAATATTTTTAAAAATGTATTATCATTAAAAGTTATTATTACTTATCATTATAAACTATCGAAATGAGAGACAAAAGAGTGAAAAAATATATATGCTAGATTTGTATTCTTTTTGAATTATAATTATAGAATGCCACTTATAATTATAGAATTTTGGTAGGTACGACATTTTTGACGATACGGTTAAGGACCTCCCCTATTCATGTCGCTCAATTGCTTCGGTGAATGTAGTTAAAATGTGGTGAGAACGTGAGGGGAAATTAAATTGGGCATGAATAAAAACGATGCAGGCGACCCGAAATAGACTTAAGTAGTACTAGTTATGTAATAAATTACCCAAAAAAATCGTTGATGAACCGGGTGTTACTGAAATTGAAGTATTTTGCCTAAAATAAGCTGCTCATCAGATGAATGAACAAAAATAAATAAAATTACATTCTGGATCATAATTAATAGAGATTTCGACACCTTGGCAATGTAACAATTTCTAAGTTCGCTTATTTTTGTTAATAATCATGATATTCTAACAATTTAATAATTCATATCACAGGTAGCTATGTATGTACTTACCGTTGTAGTTTGTCAGAATCAAAAGACATAATAAGTCCCATATTTTCACACACAATTTTACTTACTCACAACTTCACAAATTTAGCAGTTTCAACATTAGAGTGCCCTTATTTTTTTTTAAATAAGGCGGAAATGTACACAATCAACTTTGCTGGAGTAGTAACAGATACATTGCAATACTGGTAACGCATTTACTGATAAAGAGATGCCGCCGCGAACGACAGAGACGCAACTATGAACAGCACGTCGCTTTACTCTCGCACTACACCGTGATTGTTTTGATTATTCAGTGGTGGTTTTGCAGTGGCACCATGAAAGTTAAATTTAAAAAATCGGTCACATCACGAATTTCCCGGCAAGTAGCCTAGGACTGATTTCATCTGAATATTAATTTCATAAATAAAATCGATGAAGGCCTTCTCTCGGCCGGCGGACGAACCCAGTTGAGTTAGCGCGCAACCGTTTCTGCGGTTCGTTTCTGGGCTATGTTCAGTTTGGGCCAAGCGAAAACAGATGGCAATAATATTTGAATAAAATGTATGGTGGAACTTAAATATTAGTATTATAAATAGGATAGAAAACGAATTTACCGCGTGAAATTTGTAGGACCCGACGTTTCGGTGACGTTGCAGCCGCCGTTGTCTAGGGTAGACTGAAGAGCTGTCAGTCCGTTGTTTTGCGGGTAGGCCGCAAACCGCTGCCGCCACTGCGTAGGTTATAACGGTGGTGGGGGGCCGGGCTCGGAGCGCGGGAATTTTGAAAATCCGTCTTGCACACAACACTCACTGTATCCTGTTTTACGTCTTTGCGTTCGACGTTCGGCGGCAGGAACATTTTAAGAAGAGGGTTCCAAGTAGAAGAGAGTTTGTAGCCGTCGTCTCTATTGAAGTTCGGAGTTATTCTTATTTCAATGGCTTCCCGGATCATGCGAGGAAAGTAGAATTGTTCCTTGGATAGAACAATGGGATTTTGAAATTGCATCCAGTGGTTACTTCCGCTATCCAATATATGTTCGCAGATCGCCGATTTTTCTCGCTGAACGTTTTTAACAGCTTTGATGTGTTTTGTCAGTCGAGTGGCTATGGGCCGTTTCGTTTGTCCAACGTAGGCTAGACCGCAGCTGCATTCGACTTTATACACACCCGGGGTTTGCAGTGGTATTACATCCTTTACAGGCCTCAAAAATCGAGCTATATTTTGGGTCGCTTTGAAGGTCGTTTTTATATCGAATCTGTTTAGCATATTACTTATTCGATCAGTCACGCCCTTGAAGTATGGTAAGAATGCTCTTGATCTGCTCGGTTTTTGAGTTTCGTCTGTATTAGATCGTGTGCGTGTCTCGTGATATTTTCCGTATCCATTTTTCATAAGGACATTATTGACATGTTCCATTTCCTTCGGAAAATGCTAAGTGTCGCATAGATCGCGTGCTCGATTCACGAGCGACGTTTGCACTGAACGTAGATGGTAGGCATGATGGTGTGAGCTTGCATGCAAATATCTGTCCGTATGTGTGGGCTTACGATATACCGTATGTCCGAGAGTAGTGACAATACTTTCGCGTTTACAATAACTTTCTTCTCTATAGTTGGTTGGATGTTAGATTAAAATGACAAGTAATGGTGAAAACAATATTTATTTCACCGGAAATATTTTATAAACTCTTCTATCTATTATTATAGCCTTTTTAAACATTCAAACTTTATCAACATATATTTCAGTCCCTACTGAAAATATGGGTGGTAGCAATGGGCGATGCGAGAAAATTGATCACGTCTCTGAGTATAAAATTGATGACGTCTCTGAGTATAGAAGCAGACTTCAAAGGCTTTGAATACATGGACGTAGAAACCTGCATATTATTTCCATTCTTATTAACGTCCTCAACAATCCCACCGCTCCCTCTTAGCTAATCGAAAAAATCACTAATTTAGGAAGTCATGGTCTTCCACTTCGTTTCAGTCATGATAGTGAAAAATTACTATTCCTACTTATAATTCTTTTTTTTACATACATAATTTTTCACCGTCCATGGAGCTAGATTATGAACCAGCTCCCGTCCGATATCAGAAACGCACCAACGGTTTGTCCTTTTCAAGTGTCTCTTACAAACCATTTTATGTCCTAGCTTTCCTACGTATCATCCCACCATCGTTTGTCCTCCATTCACTGCGAATAATTCCTAAATACTAAGATTTTAAAAAAATGGTATTTTTGTTATTTGAATATTTCTTGTCAAGTATTAAGTATTTTGTTTATTTTATTGTACTGACACCTATATTCTTTTACTTCCACGAAGGTTGGATGTAAGATATTGCATTTTTTTCCTAAAATGTCGATCTGAGATCTCTCTAACCATTTCTTATGTGTCGTCACATCGACATAAAACATGTGTCGTCAATCGTTACTCATTTATTCTCAAAGTTAATAAGTCAAAGAAGATTTTAAATGTATTAAAAACTTTTCAGAAAGTACTAGTTATCAAATAAAATTCAACAAAAAATGAATATTTTGACGGTTCTTATAGATTTTTTGCTGAATTTAATTTTAAAACGACTGAAGCCTGAAGCGTTGTAATAATTTTAGAATATTTCGTAACTTACTGGCTTAGAAATTGACACAGGGATATATGATTTTTAAATCGTATTCTAAACTGAGAAATCCATTATGGCTCTTTTTAGTGATATTTCTGCGAGTATTTTCAACAATATATCTGTATACTGGGTATACCTATAAAAATGGATGTTGATATATCTGTCCGAGCTTAATAGACTTCGAAACCGTTTGACCGATCACCTTGAAAGTTGGCACATATATTATGTACTTTTTCATGGAGACGGTTTTTATAGCGATATTAATGTTATTTTAACTTGCCACCAGATGGCGCTGCAACATATCAACTTCTATACCGCTTAACCGATAACTATGAAAATTGGTATACGTAGACATCTGAGCCCGCATACTATTTTCGCGCTATTCACTTTATTGTAACTTGCCACCAGATGGCGCTGCAGCCCTTCAAATTCTGTACCTTTCAACTGAGCGCCATAAAATTGGTATATATAGGTATTTGAGATCAGACATAACACCACCAACGCTGGATGCTACCACTAGTATAAGTATAATAAGCAGAACTTTAGTCACATCAGACTTTAGATCTTCATCTAACTATTCATATAGATTTTATAGTTGAAATATTTCTAATTATACCTTTTATTTTGATTATGCAATGTGTTGTTTTGACTCTCCCGCATATATCCTCCCCTTAATTTATGATTTTGTTTTAGCAGTACATTTTCTGTCTGAGGAAATAAGTTTTTTTTTTGGAGAAAGTGTATGAACCGCCACTGCACGGCCTGCGCGCCGCATTCAAAAGCGAGTGAGAATCCAGGACCCCTCGCTTCATCATAAATTGAGCGGGTGATTGGTTCATCCAGCTCTTGAGGATGTGAGGTCTCGGGAGTATCGCCCTGTCGACAGCGCCGACTCAAATTGACAGACCAATTTGTATTTGCTAAATTGCCCTATTGGGGCTTACAAAACGTTTCAACGTAACGCACATCCGTCATTTTAATACATTGCCCAGATTTTATTTTCATTGTTCTATTTTTAAAATATTTAAAACCATAATACAAAAATAACTGGTTAATACACGGTATCATATACTTTCCCAAATTTCGTCTTGATTAAGCGACATACAATGGGTCGCTGTTCTAGGTATTGGCAATAATAAGCACAATCATTCATTTGCGCTCGATTTTTCACCCCTTTTCTTTTCTTCTCTTCGTTTTGAATGTTTATGCAACAACTATAATAATTGCGATTTTAGTTTCGATTTTTAGCTACATTTTTGACCCGACTCGTAAACCGATAATGTTCTTAAGACATGACTTACAACAAGTAGTAGTGGTAATAATTGGATTGGGGGGTTTGTATCCAGCCCTTGATGTCATCTGGTTCTATAAGATCGTTTGTAACCTTGTGGTTGGGTCAGACGTCTGCTAGTAGCCCGGTACTGCTTACCAGTTCATATAGATCACTGACCTTCAAGTTGGTCAGATCGCTGGGTTCGAAGAAAGGCTCGTCCCAGTAAACTGTGTCTTTTTGCGGCGAGGCCTAGGCAGCGACCAACGATGTTCAATTCAATTCAATTCATTTATTTCAAAAAATCTTTACAGATTGTCGAAACTAAAACTAGGTGTTAGGTACATTTAATATTATTTACAATTTAATTCCTTCGTGATTTCATTTCCGTTCAGTTCTAAAGTTCACTTCGTAAATTATACACGTCATATACAGATATAAATTAATAACGATAGAGACAGAGTTCAATTTGTAGATAAAAAATATAGATGGAAGTCATGTTTGTTAGATTATATACGCATACTTGAACAAGTGGTATTTATAGTTTAGAAGATTATTATTAAAATTCGTCTTTTAGGTTTTGTGGCAGTTTATTAAAAAAGGACATTCCCACGTAGTTAGGGTCTCTGCGTAAAATTTCTAGGTTCGGACGAGGTAATAGTAGATTGTTCCTCGACCTAGTCAAGTGATTAGGTACTTCTACAGGTTTCTTAAATTTAGATATGTCTTTAGCTACTAGTTTGATGCACTCAAATAAATATAGTGATGGCAGGGTGAGTATATTTTGATTCCTGAATGATCCACGACACGATTGAAAGCTGTCCATGTTATTTAGAATTCTTATTGCGCGTTTCTGCAGGGAGAAAATATGCTGCCTAAATTCCATGGTACACTGAGCCCAGAATGAGATGCAGTAACGTAGGTGCGACTCAAAGTGGGCGAAATATATGCATCTGGCGTCTGTTTTACTAATAATTTTGCACATCTGACGCAGTAAAAAGCATGCTCTAGAGAGCTTGTCACTCAATATTTCGGCATGCGGGGTCCACCTTAACTTATCGTCTATTACGACACCCAGGAATTTGTGCGTATCAACATTGCTTATCTTGTGCACCCTAATTTTTAGTGCCGGAATATTCGGAGACGTCTTTTTGGAACCAGAATGTATCATTGAAACAGTCTTTGAGGCATTTAGAGCGAGGTTATTGCACTCCAACCAGTCGTTTAGTTGCATTAGCTCAATGTGTCATCAATGTGTCAATTACTCGATCTAAATCCTGGTCGGCATAACTTATGCTGGTGTCGTCAGCGAATAGAATGACCTCAGAATTAGTAACCGCTGATGGAAGATCGTTCACATAAATTAAAAAAAGAGTTGGTCCTAGTATACTCCCTTGTGGTACCCCAGACCTAACTATACACGTATCAGAAAATACTGGCCTAATTACGCCTCCCTCATTTTCAGTGAGTTGCACTAATTGTCGTCTGTTATAGAGGTAACTTTGAAACCATTTCAGGCCGTTTCCTCGGATTCCGGTTCTTTCGAGCTTGTATAATAAACGCTCGTGGTTGACCATGTCGAAAGCCTTCGACAGGTCGCAGAAAACAGTACCTGAATACAGTTTTCTGTCCGTGTTTTTATACAATGTAGTTGCCATATTTTTCAGTGCATCTATAGTGCTTTTATTTTTTCGGAACCCGAATTGGGCATCTGATGGGATATGTTTTTCTTCCAGGTATTTTATAAGTCTAATATTAACTATTTTCTCTAATATCTTGGACATAACAGGAAGTAAAGCAATTGGCCTGTAATTTCCTATATCAGTTTTCGCATCTTTTTTATGTAGAGGTATTATCTTTGCGGTTTTAAACTCTTCAGGGAAAACCCCATCTCTGAGGGAGATATTAAAGATATGGGCTAATTGCCCTGCTATTACTGGGAGAGCCAGTTTTATGATGGAAATATCTATGCTATCTACCCCTGTTGACTTTTTGTTCTTCATTGATCTTACTATGTTCGTAATCTCTACGGCGTTAGTTGGGCGCATAAAAAAGTTATGTGTATGCTGTCTTCAGGTTCTTCGCCACATACTCGGCAGTCCTTCCTCTCGATCAAGCCAAGGTTGAATAGATGTGCTCTAAGGGTCGTGTGCCCGGTGAGGAGACCGATAGTAGTTCTAAGGTCCTTTTTGCTCATGTCAAGTAGGGCCTTGGTTGTCTTAGGAAGTGGTTGCTCCATCATGGCCTTTGCCTGGCGACATCCTTGGTGCTGTTTCTAGGATGCCCGATGTTCCTGCTCCAAGCAGTCCCTGATGATTTTCTTACCTATAGCGAAGGGGACCCCAACAACTGGCTCCACCGGGCATTACAGTGTGCCCAGTTTTGCCAGTATCTCGGCCTCTGTGTGGCCGGGTATGTCTTGATGACCCGGTGTCCATATTAAGGTGATTTTGTTAGCTTTTCCCAATTTTTTGTGCTCTTGCATACAGTCCCAGACCACAGAAGATTCTGTGGTGGCTTTAGCCAGAGCGTCCAGTGCTGCTCTGCTGTCAGAGCAGATGAGGATTTTTCTATTTTTTACCTCAAGTCGACTTTGGAGTTTTATGCATTCCAATATGGCAAACACATCGGTGTGGAAAACCGTAGCATATTGTCCAATTCGGATTCTATGGTTGGTTTTGAGTCCGTACACGCCTGCCTCAACACGTCCATTTGTTCCTGATCCGTCGCTGAACCAGGCGTCCGCATTGTGGCTTTGAAGCCAGTGCGGATTCTTCCAGTCTTCCCTGATGGGGATTAGGATTTTATAGGACTTCTCTAGCAATTTTTTTTAGTGGTCGATCCTGGGTCAGAGTGAATGGGCTTTTGAGGAGGAGGTTTAGCTCAGGATGATTAGGCCCTCCTCGCTTCCACTCGTCCAAACACTTCAGTCTGTATGATTTAGGTCTGGCAGAGTGAATTACGAGCATGTCCAGAGGCGGTCAGCAGAGTGCCATCTCTAATCCCTCGTTGGGCTGGTCTTCATGACGCCAGTTGCAGCTCTCGGGTTATTTTAAAGGAATTATATAAGTACAAGCAAATAAAAAAGTTTAAATATATTAAAAAAAAAAATCAAAAAAAAACTTTTTTACTTGTTTTATTTTTCAATTTTGAAGAATTTGACTGTTAATTAAAAGTTTGACGAGCGTTTGAGCGCGCTGCGCTATCTATCGGTAACAAGTAAAATATCGCTAATAAAAAATATTAGCGATATTTTACCTACCTCCAGATGGCGCATCGTGCATAACGCTTTTTATACTATTTTTCAGGAAAATATATTTTTAATTTGAAAAAAAATAAAAAAAAATGTTTTGTAGTTTTTCCCGCAAAATGTTATCTAAAGTTGCTTACTTGTTCGTTCTGATTCACTCTGATTCACCCTGTATACATGTATAATGTATAATGAAACTAATGTATAAGTAGATATTTGAATAGGTGCATTAGCATATACTATAATTTTCGTTTATACATATCTTCTTAGAGTGAAATGTTCGAATGTATATTTTAAATATAAACAAAACAACATGATTTACGAACAAAAATTTAAAAATACTGTCTGTGTTATGAAAAGGGGGTTAGGAATTTCATTTTTTCTTCGATATGAAGAATGCAAATTCAATGTTATTACCTATTTGCTTATTATTAGACGCTTGGTAATTTAACATTACCAAAAATCGTTTACATCACTTGTTAAAATAATATTTGAAATGTCAAGAATGCTTATCTCCTCTTTTAGGAAGTTTGCTATCTCTTAACACGTTTCTTATTATTTAGGATTTTACACTATCATGTTGAGGGATATAATAGCTACTTGTAGCCTTCTCGAGTTTATGCCATACCAGGGTATAAATATAAAGGACATATTGATTGATTCTTCTTAGTTTATTATTATTTGATAAGATATTTCTCCGAATCGATAGATTTCTGCATCCTCCAGTCTGGTCACGGATTTGACGTCGCTTGCGCGGCCTCTACCTGACTTAAGCGGTAATTCATATTGAATTTATCGCGATCCGTCATGGTCACTCGGGATCAGGTGACGCCAGGTCAACAACTGTCAGCCGCTTCTTAGGAAACGTACGTTTTCAGACTCCCCCGATTATCTGCCAGAGTGTGAATCGATTGGCTAATGCCGTCGTTTGGCTAACTCTGCACGATGCGCAAGCCCCTCTTCGAGTAGGCTATCGGATGAAAGGTAAACCGTGAGTTGAGCTGACCAAAGATAACAAACAGGTCAACAGGCCCAAGCTGCGCGGAACCATTAGGTGCGGTTTACAGTCAACTAGAGCTGTCAACTACAACGGGCGAACCCGTCACCTCAGGAAGTTTTAACGATATTGATGGTTCTGTCTCCCGTGAGGTGAGCGCAGAAGACTTGTGACGAAAAACAATCCACAGTCTAGCTACGCCACCTGCACCGGTCAGAGGCCAACGCCTTACAGCGAGGCACACGAAAAGGTACCTACCCAGCGGGCAGCCTTACCCCCTGACTACCAGTTTGGAAGAATATCTCCGTTTGGAATCAACCTTCAGGATACCTCCTACCTCCTGGTGGCCGAATGGTCGTTTCAAGAGCAGTTGCCATAAGGTTAACAACCACCCCCGCTCTATAGGAAACATTATTGTTCCCAGACTCCCCCGGCTGTTAGTCGGAGTGCACAATCGATTGGCTGACGCCGCACGGTGCGCAAACCATCCAGGAGCGCCCGAAGGTTGACTCCTAGGGGAGACTGGTCCGCAGGGGAGACTGACTACCCTAGCTCACCCTTCTGCGTGGAGGCCGCCGGATGGGTGTTGACCCGTGAGTATGACCGACCCTGAACGAATGGGTCTTCGTGGCCAAACTGCAATTGGGCCCATGGGTTTATTTGGTTTACAGTCAGTCCATAAAGTCAGTCGCCACCGGAGGAAGGCGCTTTCGTTCAGACGCTTATTTTTACCTGCTTCTTAATCGATGTTCGCCGAATAGGGCCAATGGAGCCCGTTTTGAGTGGGCTGACTTTCTGGTATATTATATACAACATAGGTACATATTAGGGTTTTTTTTAATATTCTGGTATCCATGATAATGGGTATCTTGGTGACATCAAACTTTGTCTACATGTGTGCGTAATGCAAACTTATCGAGTGATTCAATAATTGAATCTTTTTCTCAGAAACATGTATGCCATTCTATAGAACTACGAGTGATTAATGAAAACAACCAGGCTTAATTTAGAAATATTTATTTACAAAGTATACAATGTAATAATATAATTTAACATCTATATATATTTTTATATTTTTTTATATATTTAACATTGTATTAATTTAAAATTACAATTTTGTTCTGCTGTTATGATTTTTTTGAACCATTGGAGTAATTCGTGGTATTTAATTAAATAGTTACTATTTAAAACTTACGGAATTACATCTGTTATGACACATTGCTCAATACCTACATATTAAACATTCTTGTAGAAAACTTATATGGCTATCACACAAACGATTATAAAATTTTAGTAGTTTTAACCAAATTAAATTTTGAGCACATTTTCTTCCGTTCCATAGATTTATTACCGTTTATTAAATAAGAAGGCTATAAGAGCAGCAATGATAATGTTGACCGTCGTTCCTTTCTTTTTGTAGCTGTCTGCCGAATTGTAGTAACCGCCGTATACCTGCAGACCGGCCGTTTCGATACTGTAAAATGAAATATGAACAAACATTAGAATAAAATTATTAACTGTCGTCGGGATTAAAGGCGAGATTGATTGAGAAAGTGATTTTCAGTTTATACTGGTTTTTTGGAGCAAGTTAGGAGCAAATCCAGTTTTTCCGCGTTTGGTAGCATCATTGGTTATACGCTATATATAGGGTATTGCGAAATGCTATAGTAAGTTTTGCCAGCTAGGATTTTACTACTTAGTACAACTACTTAGTACAACGTATAGATGACACTCATAGTTCCAAATATTGGTTTTCTCGTATGTTCCATATGGCGGCGTTCGTGGTATAGCAGTTTGGCAGCGCACTATAGATGGCGCTCTAAACACGGTATACTATGTCAAAATAAAATAAAATAATAAGAAACGATTTTTAAATCATAGCTCTTATTATTTGAATAAAGATGTGATTGAGATATTTTTAATTTGGTGTACAGGTTTCAGGTGTATACGTAATAATTACGCACCAAAGTTCAGATAGACTAAAAGATGCCATTTTATCTCTCAGTATTATTTCTGTGATGTAATCAGGCTATATGAAAGTGCGATAGATGACACTAATAACTGAATGTTATTATTGTTATCATTAGGTTTTTATAATCAATGTCCTTTATATAAAAAAAAACATTTATTATCGATGTTATTATGGATGGCCAAATAAATTACTATTAGTTTCGACGTACAATGCTATCAGCGCCACTTGAATTTTTCCGGCTTAGTAGGGTTGCCAAAACGTCCTATGGAATTGAGCAATTAAAAATACTCTATATAATCAATAGTAGCATGTTTCATTCCTCGTCATTTCAAAATTTCACCATGACCATATCAAGATTTATCGAACTTCTAGCTTCAGCATTTAGCTCTCATCTGCAAGGCGTAGAATCTAAAATACGACTAAAGATCATTGGGCTTTTTTGTATGAAGCCTAGACCAAGAACCAGATGAAACCCACGTCGAATGAAAGGTTTCAGCTTGTACTACATTTCATTTATACTGTGGAAGCCAAGGTAGTGAACGGTTTCGTGCAGCCTGGGCCACAAGATCCATTTTGTTCTCGGGTCGGCTCAACTCACGATTCAGCTTATATTCAGAAGCCTCCTCGTGCTGAAGGCTACCCCGGGTAAGACTCTCGCGTGTGAGGCCTCACAAGCTGGACCGGTTTCTCCGGTTCGGCGGCGCCAATCGGTTGTACACTCTGACTAATTGCTGAAGGAGTCTGGAGACTATGTAAATATACTGCCTTCTAAGCAGCGGGGGTGGATGTTGACCTGTTGTCATGCCACTCTTGAAATGACCTTGAGCCACTCGATCCCGTCCGCGACGCCCCCGACGCGACGGCATCCCGACGCCCAGGTCCGCGATAAATTCAAACTGAATTACCGCTGTAATACAGCATGTAGAGGCCGCGTAAGCGACTTCGGACCTGTAACCAGTCGGGAGGACGGAGGTCCCCTGAAGGTTTACTCTAGATGGGGATATCCTACCAAAACTGGTAGTTAGGGGGCGAAGCTGCCCGCTGGGTACCTTTCCCGGTGCCTCGCCGTAAGGCGTTGGCCTCTAACGGGCTTGCTGGCGGAGCTAGACGGTAGATTGTCTTGTCTCTAAGTCTTCTACGTTCATCCCACGACTGAAAGAACGATCACAAATCGTTATACCAGCCTGGGGTGACGGGTTCGCCCGCTGTAGTCGACCGCCGCCTTACTGTGGAAGCTAAGGTCAATAAAATAATTGAAATAGGAACTATTGAATTGTACTTGATGAATGGGAGCTAACGGGCCCATGATGAGGTGGCCACGATGACCCATGTGTTCAGGGTCGGTCACACTCACGGGTCAACACCCATCCGATGGCCTCCACGCATGGGGTGCGAACCTGGGTAGGACACTGGGTCAACCAGTCTCCCCTGGGAATCAAACCTCTGGCGCTCCTGGACGGTCTGCGCACCGAGCGGCGCAAGCCAATCGAATGTGCTCTCCGACTAACAGTCGGGGGAGTCTGGGAACTGTATTGTTTCCTATAGAGCGGGGGTGGTTGCCTACCTTACGGCGACTGCTTTTGAAATGACCATTGGCCATCTGATCCCGGTTCAGAGTCGGGCAAAGGACGCCTTGGTCCGCGACAGATTCGGTGTACACCGTTTCACCGCTTCGTAAGGGAGAGGACCGCGCAAGCGACCTCGAACTCGGAACCAATCGAGAGACCGGAGAAATCTGGTCACAATTGGAAGCAAGGGCGCGAGTTTCGGCCCGCCAGGTAACATTACTGGCTATCTCGCGGTAAAGGCGTTGGTCTCTTGCGGGTTGTGGCGTAGCTAGAAGTCGGATTTGTAATGTCCAAAGTCTTCTACGCTCACTGCACGGTCGATAGAACGATGAATCGTTAAAACGTCCTGCGGTGACGGGTTCGCCCGTTGTGGTTGACATCTCATTATGTACTTGATGAAATGGAGTTATTGGGCCCTTGCTGAGTTGGCCACGAAGACCCATTCTGTTCAGGGTTGGTCACACTCACGGGTCAACACCTATCCGACGGCCTCCACGCACGGGGTGCGAACCTGGGTAGGACTCTGGCCCTGGTCAGTTTCCCCTGGGAATCAAACCTCTGGCGCTCCTGGACGGTCTGCGCACCGTGCGGCGCAAGCCAATCGATTGTGCACTCCGACTAACAGTCGGGGGAGTCTGGAAGCTGTATTGTTTCCTATAGAGCGGGGGTGGTTGCGTACCTTACGGCGACAGCTCTTGAAATGACCATTGGTCATCCGATCCCGGGTTAGAGGCGGGCAAAGGACGCCATGGTCCGCGATAGATTCGGTATTCACCGTTTCACCGCTTCGTAAGGGAGAGGACCGCGCAAGCGACCTCGAACTCGGAACCAATCGAGAGACCGGAGAAATCTGGTCACAATTGGTAGTAAGGGCGCGAGTGTCGCCCGCCAGGTAGCATTCCTGGCTATCTCGCGGTAAGGCGTTGGTCTCTTATGGGTTGTGGCGAAGCTTGACGGCAGATTGTCTTTTGTCCAAAGTCTTCTACGCTCAATCCAGGGAGATAGAACGACTAATCGTTAAAACTCCCTGTGGTGACGGGCTCGCCCGTTGTAGTCGACAACCCAAGATGTCGATAGCCTATTCGTAAATAGCGCAAATTCCTATAATTTATTTATTGTCTCTAAAATAATAATTCTATATAAAGGGTTACGGCATTGAATTGAGGATTAGTTACGGGAGAGAACGATTAATATACATTTTGTGGTGAAAATGATATACTAATGCGATCTTGTGGCTTGTTCCCATACGAATCGAATTATGAATCGATTTTCGAAAGAAAGATTGTCTGCCCTTATATGAAACGAGAATAAGACATGTGACGGGGAAGAACGGTCAAGATCCATGCGGTGATGGTGAACATTGATCATTCTATGTCGTTAGTTCCAGAGTTGGGGTACGTCGAAGACCCTCCGGTTGACCCTGAGGAGGAACCATGATGGGTAATACTGATCAAGGTCAATGACATTACCATGTTTTAATTTTTTATAGAGTTTAATTTCGGCAAAATGTATTATTTTTAGAAACTCAAGTATTCTTATTATTATATTATTTTTATAATAAATTATCCGCTTTTTCTGACGTGTAATTTAGGTGAAATGTAGTTTTTTAATACCTCAAATATATTTCATTTGTTATACAGATCAAATATATTATTATCATATTATCGCAAAAAAATAATTTTTCAAGGTAGTAAAGTAGCAAGGGTAGTAATTTTAAAAATGGAATTGCCGAAAATTACAAAAAGTCCACTGATTGTTATTTCTTGTAACCCTTCATATGGGTTTCCATCTTCTACATGTTCACGTTGAAGACAATAATAATGATAGTTTCGGTAGGTAATAAAGATCATCACATTTACATTTACATTTACATTACATTGGTAACCAATTGGCGAATTTACCGCTCTCGGACATGTCACAATATAGGTACTGTAGGTTATACAATACAATAGGTACAATATACAATATCCTTATACAAGCTATTTTAAGTAACAGGTAAGTATTACAAGCTTTTTGTACAACGCTAGTTTGAGTATCTCGCCTATTTTAAATAGAAAATCTAATGGATTCAGTATCATAACTGAATAAAATAAATTAAAATAATGGTGAATTGTTAAAATTAGATCAAATACTCAAAATAATAAAAAAAAACTGAAAATAAAATACTATGAAAAAATTCAAAATTCGTACATATCTAAAAATTACAAACATATTTGATAAAAACAAAATAATCAATAGGTAGCTACTTCTATACTTGGTATTTTTCTATTTTTATTTGCTTTATGCAATATGAAAGCAATTTAGTCAGACTTTGGGCTCGATTGCGTTTCTTCGTGAACTAATATCGGAAATTAGTTCATGTAAACGAGACGATATCATACGATAGAGCGGAATGTTAATTGAACGGTTGTCATTTGTCCGTATTAAAACTACCCACAGAAAATAAAGTTGCTGAATCTAAGACCGAAAGAAATGTGTTTAAACAAATTCGGATGGCTATAAGTTCCAACAGGTAGTTTTAAAGCCGGAAAGCCGTCGATCGTTCATTTCATATATTGCTCTGTTTCGTTCGCATGATTTTTTTTCCAATTTTAGTCCGAGAAGAAACGCAATCAGGCCTAATGAATACATGAATATATATAAAACTATTATTTGATCGGTTACAACGTTTTTACCACAGTATAAGCAAGTAAATATAGCAATTATAAATTTACCTAAACTTGCAGTAGTCGCCATCGTACGTCCAGCCAACATATTCCCCAGTCCTTAGATTCTCGCTGCGCAGCCATTCCTCCAAAGGTCTGAAGTACTCTCTCAATGCATTTCCATCAAGCCTGGTTTCCGACGTAGCCTCGAAGAGTACCTGCTGCCAGGGCGCCGAGGAACCCTTTTGCATTAGACGTCTGAAAAATAACAAAAATATGAAATTTTAGTCTTTGTAACGTCATCTATCGGAGGTGCCGCAAACTATTTGCTACTTTTGCTGTTCAGTGAGATGCCGATAGATGGCACATTAAAATCTAGTTAGATTTTAATGTGGTTTTTGTTGGAAAAGTTTTACCCACAAAAATTAAGTTGGAGATATATGTGTAGCTTAGCAACAAAATATCGACAGTTCATTCATCCGCTATTTTTCAAAAGCTCCATTAAATCTGTTATTATAATTTTATTCACATCCTTCTCCTTATATTTATTACATTGCTATTTAAATATATTGTTAGTCAGATAAACATAGGTAGTAGATCATTAATTATAATAATAATAGACTCCACAAAAATAAAAATAAATGCACAAAAGAGGACTTATCACGCTACGGAATCTCTTATAGTCAACCAAATCGTGTCGTTGCGAGAGTTGCCGGGTTATTTAAAGACAATGCTTAACTAAAATAGCAATAATAATAATAATATTATTTGTTCGTTCATGCTAAATAAAAAAATAACAAAAGGAAACATAATAACATCAAGTCACAGAGAAATTGTGAAAGAAGAAATGCTCTTCCAGAAGAAGCTTGAAAATAGTGAGCGATTGCACGCCTCTAATATTTGGAGGAAGCTGATAGAATCGAGCTGTCAGTCAATAATCGAGCAAAACAGATTTTAGTGGCTTGGGATGCTAATTATGTTATTTTGTGTGTATATGTGTGTGTGTACCCTCTGTATCTCAGAAGCTATACGACTAGGACCAAATTACGTAAAAAAATAGTTCATCCTAATGCCGAGATCCGAAAATAGATTTTGGTTAAAAATGGCGGCCTTTTCAAAATTTAAAAAACATAAATCCGTTAATACTAGTCTCAAAAAAATCAATAAATGTAATTTAGAATTATGGGGACAGTGCCTACAATCTCCAACGGGTTTTGAATGAAAAAACTTAATTAGTTTCTTTTTTAATTAATTTTTATTTATTTTTAATTGAATACTTCATAACTCCGTTATTACTAATGCTAGAATTGAAAACAAAAGTTTCCTAGAATCCTGAGAATAAAGCCTCTATTTTCATTATCATCTCTTGATATCTTTAGAGGTTTTGAGTTTAATAATTAAAAGTTTTAAAATGATGAGTAGGAAAAAAAAGAAATTGAAAATCGAACCTGAACATTGCCATTATTATAGTCGATAAGAGTCAATTGATACAAAGTGATGAAAAAAAAGGTTTAAAAATCGATGGCAATCAAATTATCGTGCTTAATATAACTATTATATAAAATTATATATTAAATCTAAGAATTGAGGATTTAAAGGATATATTAAATAACATTATTTGAAGAATTGAATGATAAAATGTAATATAACTCACTTCAAAACATTTCCAGCTTCAGGACTCCTATAGATGTCGCATTTGTGTAGTGGTTTGATAGGGTCGTTGGGATCGTATTGTCCTGCAGCCTGGCATAGGGTGCGATGGATCTGGAACTGTAGAACCGTGCTCACGAAGTATCTAAAAAGAAAACAATTTCGGAAATTAAATATATTTGATATAATATTTATTCCTTTACTGATTATATTTCAGGATGTTGGACCATTTAATTTATTATTAGATTACAAATGCTAACAAAAAAAAACAGGTTTTTTCTAGAGTTTTTAACAGTACAAAATATTGGGATTATCCCAAATAATATATTAACATTTCAATAAATACCATTTTAAAATGGAGTTTAATGCTAAACACGATCGCAATAGATACACGATAGTAAATTTTGACTGCAAGAAAAAAAACATTCCTTCCGACATTCATAATCCATTTTGTTTAATTCCTATACAAAGTTTGATAACTTTTTTCGGACACTTTCTTTTTATGCACTGTAGTTACTTATATCATCATGTTTTACGACTCATTTCAGCACAATAAAATATCGAGCAAACACAAGTAACGCTAAATCTAGATGACACTGTTAATTCTTTCAACTTCTTTTCAACACTGACTTTTACACAGATAATAATAAAACAAGTTATTTCCAAAACTAAAAAAGGAATCAAGTTTCTGAAACTGTATAATTTTTTAGATAGAATATTTTTTATATACTAAATTGTACCTAATATTTATCATCCTGAAAATCAAACACACACACGTTTTTATAATTAAATTAACAGTTAATATTAAAATATCGTGATGACATAATTTACTATCCACGTGTATGACATAATTTACTATTTTTTAAGTTTACAATTTATGTTTACAACCAGTTTTGCAATTATCCAGTCTGTGAATTATATTTGATTTAAATATATAATCAATTTATTGAAATATAAATTGACTAAAATCAATAATATATACACACATGAGACATCTGTTGGTATGTTAAATTCAAGCGGATGTGCTCGTTACAGTTTATTACTATCGTATGCAAATTATGTAAAAAAAGGTAAAATAATTACTACATAAATAGGGTATTATGTCAAACAAACCTTGTAATGTTCACTTGTAGCAAAGCGTAACATACTAGTTAGGTAGAGTATGTTAATTATGGGCTCGATTGCGTTTCTTCGTGAACTAAAATCTGAAATAAGTTCGTGTGAAAGAGACAGGGCAATACGCTAGAGCGGAATGAGAAATGAACGGTTTTGCATTAAAACTACCCACTAAAGAAAAACATCTAAATCCAACACCGCACGAAATGTGTCTAATTTATCCGGACTTGTATAAAATCGACGGATAGTTTTTTAACGGCGGTCGTTCGTTTCATATTCCACTCTAACGTATTGCTTTAACTCGTTCGCTTGAACTAATTTCAGTTTTAGTTCACAAAGAAGCGTAATCGGGCCCTGTATGTATGTTATGACGAATCTATGAATAAACAATGATGAAAGTTTTGAATAATTATAGACAAACTGCCGGGAGCCTATCAGTTGTTTCTTGCTTGTAGTAGAGACGCATTGCGATGATGCATATTGCATAATAATTACACTTGCAGTCGCATTCAACAGGTAACCATAAGGCAATATGAATCATTTCCTATAAAGACCATCGTATAATCATTGATTATACAGGTTGAGTTTTCAATTAGTGATCGTCGTGAAGTGCGTGAATCAGTACGAGCAAATAAACAACTTTTCATTAAAAAAAAGTAAAAACACAGAAGTTTTTTTTTTCAAAAAATTAACAATTTTTTTTTTTGAAAAATGGTATAAATAGTTGACCGCATGTCGCCATCTAGCGGTAGCTAAATTATCGCGAATATTGTTTATTCGCGATATTTTAACTATTGCTAGATGGCGAAGCGCGGACATATGGTATATCGGAAGCCACACATACGGACAGATATTTGCATGCAAGCTCACATCATCATTCCTACCATCTACATCGCTCGTGAATCGAGCACGCGATCTATGCGACGCTAAGCATGTTCCGCAGGAGATGGAACATGTCAATGATGTCCTTAGGTGAAATGGATACGGAAAATATCACGAGACACGCACACGATCTAATACAGACGAAACTCAGAAACCGAGAAACCAGATCAAGAGCATTATTACCATACGTCAAGGGCGTGACAGATCGAATAAGTAAGTTGCTAAACAGATTCGATATTAAAACGATCTTCGAGCAGACCCAAAATATAGCTCGATTTTGGAGGCCTGTGAAGGATGTAATACCACTGCAAACCCCGGGTGTGTATAAAGTCGAATACAGTTGCGGTCTAGCTTACGTTTCACAAACGAAACAGCCCATAAACACGCGACTGACTGAACACATCAAAGCTGTTAAAAACGTTCAGCGAGAAAAATCGGCGATCTGCGAACATATATTGGATAGCGGAAGCAGCTTCAAAATCCCATTGTGCTATTCAAGGAACAATTCTACTTTCCTCGCATAATCCGGGAAGCCATTGAAGTAAGAAGAACCCCGAACTTCAATAGAGACGGTTACAAACTCTCTTCTAGGTGGAACCCTCTTTTTAAAATGTTCCCGCCGCCGAACACCGAACGCAAGGACGTAAGACAGGATACAGTGAGTGTTGTGTGAAAGACGGATTTTCGAAATTTGCGCGCTCCGAGTCCGGCCCCTCACCACCGTTATAACATACGCAGTGGCGGCAGCGGTATGCGGCCTACCCGCAAAACAACGGATTGACAGCTCTTTCAGTCTACCCTGGACAATGGGGGCTGCAACGTCGCCGAAACGTCGGGTGCTACAAGTTTCACGCGGTAAATTCGTTTCTATCCTATTTATATTGTCAAACAACCGCGATAGTCTTCGATTTGGCAACCCTTCCGACACGGCTAAATTCGTGTAGCGCTAATAAGATTGACGGCCAAACTAATAGCAATTTATTTGGCCTTCTATAATAATATTGTTAATGAATATATTTTCTAAAGGACTGATTATAAAAATCCAACAACTAAACCAACGATGACAATAAAAACGTTTAATTATTAGTGCCACCTATAGAATTTTTTTATATATGCTGATTACATCACAGAAATAATACCATTGTAATCTCATTGATAATAAGGAGGGATAGAATGCCAAGTATTAGACTACCTGAACTTTAAACTGCGTAATTATAAGTATTGAAATCTGTATACAAAATGAAACTTTGACATCTTTATGTAAATAATATTTAAATAATAAAAGCTATGATTTAAATATTCGTTTGCTATAATATTATTATTTTATACTGTATAGTGTTAAGATGGCCATCTACAGTACGCTGCTATGCTGTTATACTACAAGTCGCCATATTGAACATAACAATAACATATATATATTTTTTACTATGAATTATATTATATTATAATAATACGCTATAATTATAATCAATGGGCTACCACTGAAATATGGCTGCTATACATTTATATACATCATTAGGTATTTGATAAAAACTGCCTACAAAAACATTCAACAACTGATAAAAATAATCTACAAGATTAGGAGCAATTCCCGTTTAAACACGCTGCTATTAGTTTGACCTGTAACAATGTAATGGCATTTTACAAGTCTCCTTTAACCATAGATTTAAAAAATCTAACCCACTTCTAATTGTCGCATCGATTTGAAACCTAGCATACGTATGTAATCCTGGTGACAATACAATAATATGATACCATCGAGCATGTATTATGACGGAGTTGAGATGGTAATGAAGAATTTTTAATGGCTAACTAGGGCTCGTTTTACAAGTTTCAGTCACTCATTTGTTTATATATTATGACCAGGAGGTAAAAGCGTGTTTTTTGTTTTTAAACTTTTTAATCACTCACTTAAAATGTTTATCGTCGCTCTTTATGTGAGATGTTTTTGTTATTTATCTTTCATGGGATGTTTTTTATGTTGTTTAAAAAAGACCAAAATAAAAAAAAACATTACTTTACCTTATTACGATTAAAATTTTCGAAGAGGTAAATTGTTTGCGAAAAATTACTACTAAGCATGTAAGAGGTATCAGCGGATAAAATCATCAACTCATGCCTACGAGATGCCACTGCAATGAAAATTACAAGAAAACTAAACAATTTAGGCTCTCGGGACATGGACAGAACGATTCACAGCGTTATTTTACACCAATAACAATAAAAAACGCAAATTGGATTTTTATGGCGCTTACGAGTCTCCCATTGATAATATTAGTTTGACCTGTAACACTGTGTTGAAATGTTACAACTAACTTTTCATCCAAATATAATTATCGTATCCATTTAAAACTGACACACTAATGCAATTCGGGTGACAATACAATAATATGATACCACTGAGCTTGTATAGAAAGGGTTCCCAAACTTATTTGTATAACGCCCCCCCTCCCCCTGCTGCCAAAATAAAATGATCACCCCCCTCCCCCCGTCATGTTATTAACTAAAGAAGTGTAAAAGAGTAATAAATATAAGGTTTAATCATTGTTTATATTATATAATTACATAAAAGTGGTAAAAAAAACAAATCAATCTACGAGACAGATGAGCTGGTATATTTTTTGTCAGATTGAAAATTCTTGGTTGAATTGAAGAAAGTGCACAGCGTACATCTTCGAAAATATCGAGTTTATTTCTATACTTCGTTTTAATTGCTACAACTGAAGCAAATGCCTTTTCACACAAATAAGTGATCGAAAATGGTACATACAAATGCAGCCATTGCTCTGCTAGGAGGGATAAACTTTGAAATACTGGAACCAAAGCAATGCTTTATCCATCTTTTCAAAATCGTTTTTGGCAGCAGAATCATTTTTAATTTCCAAAGCTTGCTCTTGAAATCGTCCGCGGGGGCCCTATCCTATTTATTGATAAAGAGAAGTGTAGAAATATATAACACGTGGGTGTTGTACTGTATCATTCAGGAGCCTGTGCCCCCCTTGGAATGTTTTCACGCCCCCTTTGAGGGACGCGCCCCCCACTTTGAAAACCACTGTTGCATAGGGATGGAGGAACTGGCGAAGTCTTCAATGACTAACAATAAACCCATCAAATGTGGGCTCGTTTGATTTGTCTCAATCAGTCATTTAGTGAAATATTGTGACCAGAAGGTCACGTCAGGTTTTTGATGTTTTAAACTATTTAATCATTTCTTAATATTGTATAATTTTGATTATCAAGAAATGAGATATGGTAAGTATACATATACAAGTTCCTTGCCTATGAAGTTGTCGTTCTAGAAATGAATATTAGGACCAATATTTTGTATGTAAAATATGTATGTATTTAATTAACCGATATATTGACCCAGTTATCTATACAGGTTGGTTGATGCTTCTGCTGCAGTATCGTGGACATGAATCAATGAATGCTTTGAAGGCTATATCTTTGGAGTTAATTTTATCCCTTGTTAAAAAGTGTCCGAGTTCCGAAGAAAGCGGAATCTGTTAGAGCAAGTGCTGACGAGTACGGTGAGTGAGAAAAGTCTCCAGTCGCAATTTCTGCAACTTTGCAACTATTTGTTGTGAATTGTGTGGTCGTATGTTGTCGTGCAGAATTTGTGGCGAAGGGCGGTTGACCAGGCTTGGTTGCTTAATCTGGGGTTTCTTCATCGGTGTTTACAGTTCTTGACAGTGCATATTTAAGCGTTAACTATAGTGCTATGCAGAAAGAAGCTTTAATGGATAATACATGCACAGGACCACAGGACTGTCACTATGAGATTCTTACTGATATTGTGCTTTGGACATTGCCTGCCTTCATCAGTCGCTGTGATGAATGCGTACGGATATCACGTGAGATTAATTTTTCGTCGCAAAAGACAATCCGATTCAGAATATCTTCATTTTGGTTATGGTTTGGTAAAGCGATGCAAACATTTTAATTTAAATAATGACGTACCGCCTATTTTACTCAAATGGTATTCACGGGGAATCTGAAGAAACAGAAGAAATCTACCAATAATATATGGAGCGTTCGTTGGTAGTGTTTGATCCAAACACATTATTGACATTGCGCGCCGTCTGCTACGGCGGAATTCATATTCGAAAATTACGCGAACTTTCAACTTTTCCATGATTGCCAACACGAAAATATACGAGAATTAACAAACCACAGAAAGATAAATGAATAACTGAGTTAGAAAAATGAATAGCATGGCTATGGATTGAAATTTAATTTAGTTTGGAATTCCAAGTCCTAAAAAGCCAGTGCGAAAATACGGTAATTCCCTACGTAGGTTGAGGGTTAATATAAAAACATAAATTAAACCAGGTATTAGGAATTGGGAAAACGACAGAAAGTGAATAACACAATTAATAAATAATTGTAGAAATACAACATGTAAGAAAACTGCGAAATTAGGAGAGTTTTAAGTAAAAAATATTGCTAGGTAATTGTAAAAAGAATGAATTGAAATTTTCTTTTCAAGAAAAAACAGTACCGATTTGTTCATCTTCCTTAATAAGTTTAAACTTTAGAACGAAGAACGATGAAGGTAGATATTTGTGTTTTAAAACATATTTTGAAGGACTCTGTGCGTTTTGGGCCGTAGAATTTTATAGCTAAATAATCAGGGTAGTATTGGACATAGAATATATTGAACATATAAAAAATCTAGCTTTGGAGAAAAACCATAACAGCTCACGCTGCTGTGGGAAGTGACTGAAAGTTTTATTTTATTTATGGAATAAGTTTGTTTTTACTGCGACTCTAGCGTATTTGACGTTTGCGTTTGTGACCTATCAACCAAGAAGTGGAAGTACTTTCAGGATTTGATTTCTTTTGACAAACAAATACGCTGTTAAATTGCATTACCTGTCCTGTGGCTGCAAGTTTCAGATGACGATAATGAATATTTCAATGTTTTAAAGTGTTAAGACGAGGATAAAAAATAATCAAACCTTGTACCTATTTGTTCTGTATTGCGTTAAGCTCTTATCGTGAATTTTTTTATACATATTCTCAAAACGTTCACTGTTTTTCCTAACAGATTTCGAAACATTGAAATTTTTCTCTGTGGATTACAGATTTTGGAATGCTTTTTTGAAAAATTTGGCGATTTTTGGAAAAAAATAACAAAAAGCTCAATTTCTGAATAAACCTCCTAAGTTTAAAAATAAATAAATTAATAGACTTTTTGGCAATGATTTCTTGATTTCAGTTTAATAAAACAGTACCTTCAACGCTTTCCCTCGATCTCCTCATTTATTTTCAATTTATATGAATCTACACTTTTCTGTATTTTGTTTGCGATCTGTAAATCTAAAAATATATGCACATTAGTAACGCCTCTTGAAGAAAACTAACCAGTGAGGAATTCTATTATTAGGACATCACATCTAGAGCGAGGAGCGAGAGTCGCAGCCAATAAAGAAGGCTTGCATAAAAGTGACCAACAATTTACTAGTTATTAGCAGCGTGGCGAAAACAAACGATCACAAAGGAGATAAGGACAAGTTTATCAACCGTATCCTAAAATAGAAGTATCCTACTGTTTTCGAAATCCTACAAAAGCGTACCTACATAAAACTTAATAGCATCCCAGACCGATCTAAACAACAATACCAGGGAGGCAACAACTGGCAGCTATGATTTAAATATCAGGTTTAGATCCAGTTTCTATCTATCTTGTTGCTAAGGTAGAAAAAGAACAACTTTGAATTTTTACAAATCCGCATTCTCCGGTTGTAAAATATTTATTAATCTCTCAAGTAAGGTCGCTGTTGACTAATTCAAAAAAATTCCAAATTAATTATTTATTTTCAGGATTCTGCGTCTTTTTTTAATAATCAGGTTTAGTAAGCAATACAAAATCAAGTAAAAACACATATTATTTCAATAATTTAAAGACCCGGGTGACTGATAATGTTACATAAATAAAACATGGACGTTTAAAAAAATACTTGTGCATTACCTGTGTAATAGTTACGATGAATAATAATCACGGATATGCATTCGTCAACGTGTTTCATTAACACTGAATAAATATAAAACCAGAAAAGTAGATCAATGTATTAGAAATGGTAGTGTGACCTTGATATAATTTATGATACTTCAGCTATCAAACAATCTAGAAATAGTTTTGAGAGATACTGCGTCAGCAACTGCAAATAAAATGGCTTATGTAATCATGTCTAAGACAATATAATCCAATCCGAAACGGATATAGGAATACGTCAATTCATTATATTTAATTTGAATGTAAATGACTAATTAATCTAGATCTACAGGTGTTTTGTATAAAACAATAAAAGGAATGCTTTTAACTAGTTTTTTGTAATCTTGTAAACATATCGTCCACCTTATATAATAGGTGTTAATAGGTAGATGCGGATCATCTAATTCAGATATTTAGTTAATTATTATATTCAATATTCTACTACCACAAGGTTTGAGCCACGAGGTGAACACATGCGCGGGGCATAAATCCTGTAGAGCTTCCTTTGAATCGATGTATGCTTGATTTGAGATCAAGAAACCATGAGCCCAACTAAATGTTAGTTTACGAATCCATAGCATGGTGGATCAGAAGTAATCTTTGAACAGCTACAAGAAAGCTAACGGCAGTACTAGAGACAAGTTTAGGTGTCACTGATGAGAACGGAGCCCACGGAGGTACTATTAGTTATATTGTGTCTGCCACCTCTACGGGTTAAAAAACAAATCAAGGGACCGGGACAGGGGCATACTCTCAATCCCTTGGGTGTTAGAGGGGGTGGAGTTTGGGGGGGATTGATTTTGGAAGGGGGTTTGGAGGGGGAGGGGTTGAGGGGGGGGGGGGGGGGCGATGGAGTTTGGGGGGAGGGGGGTTGTCTGATTGCCGGGAAAGTGTTGGGGTGACACAACCGATTTTTTGCTTTATTTACATACTACAATAGCTTTTCACAAATTCAAGAAACGATCACAAACAAATTTATTGTAATTTGGACAGGACAGCGTCTGTCGGGTCGGCTAGTAAATTAATAAATGGACCCTGTCCAATAGCTATATAGGTGGGGGTAAACCACAATGGCCCACAATGGCCACCACAATAGTGGCCATATGATCGACTAACCCCTCAAACCATCATTATCATAATATAGCGCGAACATGGCGCAATATTTTCAAACGTTGAAATCACAAACAGGTGATGAATTTTATGTGTATCACTTGTGTGGAAAAATTTGAGAAACTTGGCACAGTATCGGATGCGGATGTCGTAAAGATCGCGATGTGAAACACTCGCATGATCAAACAATCGTGATATTTTCATAAGTCTTGACAATCGCCGAACTCGTAATTCCGCAATGTAAATCAAAGTCTATTATTTTGAAACCGAGAATCGATCGCGTTTTTGTAAAGGCGTTTCCATAATTGATGTTAGTTAATTTAGATTTACTATGTTTTATACAATTAATAAGTTATATACAACTAGAAGTTTAGAAGAACACCCTATTAGCCACTGGTCCTATAAATTTAAACTTGATTCTGTTGGTTTTTATTACTCTTTGAATTAGTCTATGGTCTTTTTTATCTGTTCTTTTTGATGATGGGCATTTTTTATAATTAAAATTTGAGACAGTCGCCAGGTCGGCAACGAGTATTTTTTCAAATCCCAATGTGTCATTGCCCAGGTAGTTTATTTTATTTATATTCTTGTCCAACGAGACAAACGAAACTACGTAGAAAAACTACTCAATAGTAGTCATATTTTCACTGTAGGGCTACGCTGAGAAAAATATTGGAATGATTCTTACATTACCATTTGGTTATAAAGAATAACGATGTTTCAAACCTAATCTTGTTGAACGACAAGCATTTTTTTTGGAACTCCATTGCTCGATTATATGTATCAACATTTTTCTTGCAGTTAATACGGAAATAATAGTATACTGTAATTTCAATATGATTCGTGTGTCCGATTATTACCGCACGTATATTACTACATGCTGTCATGTAGTAATATACGTGCGAGATCGAGATCCCAAGATCACGACGTAATGATATAACATTATGTTTAGCATTACGACACGGTACCTACCGTCACCCCAACACCGTTACGCGTCATGTTATTTAATACGTATGGACCTCAGTCCGAGTTACATACGCAATCCTTGTTGAAACATGCGTATTTCCGTGTAATACATCGTTATATTTTTTTCAATGTACCGGTACACGTTTATACGCCTGTAGAGGCGAGTATTTATTCTTCTAGTGTATGTATGTTTTTTTCAACCTTTATACCTCTTATGGTAACGGTCCAAATTAATGTCCAACGACAATTATTACGTGACAGTACTTAATCGGTCACCTATCCAAGTACTGACCAGGCCCGACGCTGTTAACTTTGGTGATCTGACGGGAAACAATGTTTTAACGCGGCTACGGACGTATGCTATTACTAATGTTATTGCTATGTTATTATTATCTACTTACAGTTCACAATAAAGAATTATTATTTTTATTATTATTATTATGCCAGTAGTAACAGTGTACGTTTGATATAGATAAACATTCTTCAATGTTTTAGAATTTTTCCATTAAATGTTGTATGTAATATTAGTGTGAATATTTTCCTCTTTGTCTGTATTTCCGTCTGTCCATCTGTGACTTTCCTCGTTGATTCATTACCTTGTCGCAGAGCAGGCTTAGGGCGCTCTAATGAGCTAATAATCCGTCCGAATTTGAATCAAAAGCAGTAAATCAAACACCATGAAAACCATAACAAATCGCACAATTTATCTTCATACGATTTTTAATAAATAAAGGAACAAGATCAAATTTTCATGTATTAATACAGGATATTTGGAATGTAAAATCCTCTTGTTTTTAACGGGTGATTTTGTGCACAAAAAAAAAATAAAAAAATGGAAATGTTCAGACGTTAGGGGTCTGTTCTATATAGGTATTTTGTCTACATAAGAACTGGTTTAGAAATAAAGTACAAATTTTCTTGATTTAAGCTTTGGTTAACGAGAAAAAGAAGAATTTTCATCTCAATGTACGGATATTATTATTTTTTCTCTGTAACGAAGGCTATAATCAAAATAAGTTGTTTATAAAATTTAACTCAGTTTTTTCAAATAAAATAATGCACCGTAGAAAACTCGTAACATCGAAAAATATTTAAAAAAGGTAAAGAAGATAATTTAAATAGTTAAAAGCATTGGTATAAATAACAAAAATGGGCTCCAGTGCAAAATTGACCAAAACCTCCCTCTCCTACTTACTTACATTCATCTACACCCAGCTACATCCCAAATGTATATTGAAGTTACATTATAAATCTGAGTAATCATTTAGGTGCATTGCCTCGAATATGTTGCGGAACAATTTCCCAAAAATTTCAGCGGGATCTCATAGAAATGTTTTTGCGGGAGAATGTTCAAAACATTTGTTCATAAATTGATACGACGCTTTACGGTTTAGTTATTACTGGATGTCTTTCTCTAGCTTTGAATGTTGGTGAGAAATAAAAAAAAATTACAGTTTTATTATTTTATTTTGAGTAGAACTACCAAATTCGAAACTGGTAAGACTTAAAAATATCCACATGCTATTATTACAAATATACCAATTATTGCGTATCTACATATTTAAATTAACTACTTAATGTATAAAAAAAATATAAACAAATACATTTCTTGAATGGTTTTCGTCTTGATTTGCTAAATCAGTTTTTTCATTTTTTCGGCTTCCATGAGACATCCATTTTTTCGGCTTCCTTAGTTTCCTAGCAGAGTTGGATTCAAATTTTTTCAAATTCAAATTCAAAATTCTTTATTTATCTATAATATTACATGTACTTTTAAAAATCAAACCATCCTAACTAGGCCTCGCCTGTACTAAGGTAGGCTTAATATAAAAGAAGGTAGAGTGGTTTTCATAACTTGCTGTATTATCTTTGTATATTATTATGTTACATTTGAGAAGTTAGATATGTGTCCAAAATAAGAAAGAGTAATAATATTAAATTTAGGTATATACATATAAATATACACTTACATACATAAATAAATATATACTTTATAGATATATAAATATATACTTTATGGATGGAACGTCGATCGTAGACTGAAGTTCTATTTTAGGCCCCCAAACTACCGCGAGCTTCGGTGCGCCGCACCGGCTGCACCGGCGTAGTTACGCCACTGGTTAAAAAAGTTTATATCTTTTAACAATTTTGAGAATATAATTGTCGTTATTAAAATATTGTCTTTGTCTAAAGGCACGCGTGTTGCCATACATATTATCAATGGTTCACCGACCTTTAAACCTAAGAAAAGAAATCCTAAAACCATTCTTTAAAAAAAATATTTTTATAGGCATTAAAAAATCCACAGAGAAGTCTAAGTCTATTTATAAACTCACCTTTACTTTGTTATGCGTTGAGTAAAATTATAGTAAAAATATTTGAAATGCCAACGACTGACCTTCATCGGACCAGCATGCGCGGAGTAATGAACCCATTAATTTTGAACTTTGTGCGAGTATGGCTATTAAAGAAATTAATTAATTGAAATTGACGATTCCAAACGGCCTAAAATGGTTATGAAACCTGATTTGAATTTGAAAAAACAGATATGTATATTTCAGACATCTGAAATAAATACTGAACACGCACCCAAGACATGCGGGTATTTTTTTATAACAAGGCTTACATTGAAATTGGAATCCGAAACAATAAATTATAAATTGGTGTTTTTATTGTGACACGAAAAACTAATAAAAAAGAAAAAAATATATTTGTATAATACACGTTAAAGCGACATTAAATTTACTGGATTTATTAATTAAGTTAACTACTTAATTAAAGAAAATCAATTAGCAATAATAGATATTCCGGTACCAGGTAATAAAAAAATACTCGTTTATTAATTGAATATAGTTAAACCGGTTACTTTCAGTTTTGAAGGTTTCCCCTGAAAAAAACTGTACAAACGTTTTATTTGTTAACTTTTTGTATAGTCATGAAAACTTTACACGTCAGAATAAATCCTAATAACAAATTACTGAAAGGTTGAAATCGCTAAAGATAAGATTTCTTTTATATAAAACTAGCTGACCCGGCGAACTTTGTACCGCCTAACGGTCAACGAATGTCGTGTTACAGATTAGCTGAACTTAATTTATGATTTTATGGAAGTAATACAATGATTAAACAACAAATATTAATTTCACTACTTTATTAAGATACACAAAAAGAAATATAAAAGTACAAAAAAATAAGTATATCAATCGCGTGTCGGCATGACATGATTGAATTAAGCTATGTAATAATTGAGGTCCGAATATTGTGAATATATCTTGTCGATTCGAAACTTTTATTTAAATACTTTCTTTAATTTGAGGGGAGAGTTTACCGTATCAACGGGATGAGCATTAAATGTTTGACAGTTACGAAACTCATGAACATGTTGTATGGGAAAATATTTTAATTTTTTTTATATTTTTTGGTTAATTTTCCAATGTTTAAGAGTTATTCTGCTATTCGGGACTGAGACAAATACAACAAATCGAAAATCATGAAAATCGGTCTAGCCGTTTTTATCTGTATTTAAATACGTTCTTTAATTTGAGGGAGAGATTAGCGAATCGACGGGATAAACATTAAATGTTTGACAGTTACGAAACCCATGAACATTTTGGATTGGAAATTGTTTTTTTTTAATTATTATTTTTTCGTCAATTTTCCATGGTTTTTAATAGTTAATCTGCTATTCGGGAAGGAGAGAAATATAACAAATAAAAAACCATGAAAATCGGTCCAGCCGTTCTCGAGTTATAAGTGTTCGAACAAACTCGACTTTGTTATATATATATATATATATATATATATATATATATATATATATATATATATATATATATATATATATATACATACATATATATATATATATATATATATATATATATATATATATATATATATATATATATATATATATATATATATATATATATATATATATATATATATATATATATATATATATATATATATATATATATATATATATATATATATATATATATATATATATATATATATATATATATATATATATATATATATATATATATATATATATATATATATATATATATATATATGTATGCTCTAACAACCGCCCCCAGCTGGGATGCCTTAAACGACCAGAGGGGGGACACACAAGCGACACCAAGGAAACCTTGAAGCTCCTAATGGAAACACACTTTCCGGGCTTCCAGGAATCCTCACACCCAATTGCCGCAGGGGAGAACTCCAAGAGGCTCCACAAGCCCAGGGAGTGGGCCCTTGCAGCCAAGATAGTTAATCCAAAAGCAGTAGAATGGGCCGTGAGCACCTTCGACCCCTACAAATCACCTGGACCGGATGGAATATACCCAGTCCTACTACAAAAAGGGTTAAGCCAGCTGCTGGGCCCTCTAACAAAGGTACTCAGAGCGAGCATAGCCCTCAGACACGTCCCTCATGCCTGGAGCAGCGCAAGAGTCACGTTCATTCCAAAGGCAGGCAGGAACGGCCACATCTTTGCCAAAGACTACAGACCCATTAGCCTCACCTCCTTTCTCCTGAAATCACTGGAGAGACTAGTTGACGGCTACTTGAAAAACAACCACCTAGCTCTTCAACCGCTTGCTGATGCTCAGTATGCCTATAGGGAGGGCAGATCTACGGACACTGCCCTACATCACCTGGTGAGCACAATAGAGACACAGTTAGCGGCGAAAGGTTACGCTCTGGGAGTATTCCTGGACATCGAAGGAGCATTTGACACCACATCATATGCAACTATAAAAAACGCTATGCACAGACGAGGAATACCAGAGACCATTATTGACTGGACATTGAGTATGCTATCAAATAGGAATCTGACCGTCTATCAAGGCGACACCTCCATCACGGGAATCCCTGCTAAGGGCTGTCCACAGGGTGGAGTCATCTCCCCCCTCTTGTGGAGCATCGTTGTAGACGAACTCCTAATAGATCTACAAAACCTAGGCCTCTCTGTCTACGGCTACGCTGATGACGTGGCCATAGTAGTCAGAGGAAACTTCCTATCAATACTTAAGGAGCTCATGGACATAGCACTTAAGACCACCCAAGACTGGTGCCAGGCCAGAGGTCTATCCGCTAATCCAAGCAAGACTAAGGCCATGATTTTCACCAGAAAATACAAACCCGAACCCGTTGAGTGTCTCAAGCTCTGGGATAAGGAGATAGAATACGCTACAGTAGTTAAATATCTTGGAGTCTATCTAGACCCAAAGCTCAATTGGAAGCACCACCTCGAGCGCAAGAGAACAACCTTCTATGCCTCGTTGTGGACGTGCAAAAGAGTCATGGGAAAAACCTGGGGGTTCAAACCCAGGGTCGCCTTATGGCTCTACAGGGCAGTACTGCTGCCTAGACTAACCTATGCTGCAATAGTCTGGTGGTCCAGGGTGTAAAAGCTTGAGACAGTAAAAATGCTTAAAAGCCTTCAAGGTAACTACCTGAGGGCTGCAACTGGCGTCATGAAGACCACCCCAACAGCGGGATTAGAGGTGGCACTCTGCTGCCCGCCTCTGGACAAGCTCCGCCTCCGCCAGACTTACAGCATACAGACTGAAGTGTTTGGGCGAGTGGAAGCGTGGAGGGCACAATCATCCTGAGCTAAACCTCCTCCACAAAAGCCCATTCACTCTGACCCAGGATCGACTACGGAAAAAAATTTCGGTAGAGAAATCCTATAAAATCCTAATCCCCACCAGGGAAGAATGGAAAAATCCGCAGTGGCTTCAAAGCCACAACGCAGACGCCTGGTTCACCGACGGCTCAGGAACAAATGGACGTTTTGGGGCAGGCGTGTACGGACCCAAAACCAACCACAGAATCAGCATCCCCCTTGGACAATACGCTACGGTTTTCCAAGCCGAGGTACTTGCCATATTGGAATGCATAAAACTACAAAGTCGACTTGAGGTAAAAAACAGACAAATCCTCATCTGCTCTGACAGCAGAGCAGCACTGGACGCTCTGGCTAAAGCCACCACAGAATCTTCTGTGGTCTGGGACTGCATGCAGGAGCTCAACAAATTGGGAAAATCCAACAAAATCACCCTAATGTGGATACCGGGTCACCAAGGCATACCCGGAAACGAAGAGGCCGATAGACTGGCAAAACTGGGCACACTGGATTGCCCAGTGGAGCCAGCTGTAGGGGTCCCCTTCGCTACAGGTAAGAAAATCATCAGGGACTGCTTGGAGCAGGAACATCGGGCTTCCTGGAAACAGAGTCAGGGATGTCGCCAGGCAAAAGCCATGATGGAGCAACCACTACAGAAGAAAACCAAGGCCCTACTTGACATGAGCAAGAAGAACCTTAGAACCACTATCGGTCTCCTCACCGGACACACGACCCTTAGAGCTCATCTATTCAACCTTGGCTTGACTGAGAGCAAGGATTGCCGAATATGTGGCGAGGAACCTGAAGACAGCATACACATTGTTGGCCGCTGTCCAGGGCTCGCCGCCAAAAGACACAGTTTACTGGGACGAGCCTTTCTCGAACCCAGCGATCTGCCCAACTTGAAGGTCAGTGACCTACTTAGTCTGGTAAGAAGTACCGGGCTACTAGCTGACAATTGACCTAACCACACAGTGGGTAGTTACAAAAGACCTTACAGATCTAGGTGACATCAAGGGCTGGAAACAAGCCCCCCACTCCAACTACTACTACTACTACTACTATATATATATATATATATATATATATATATATATATATATATATATATATATATATATATATATATATATATATATATATATATATATATATATATATATATATATATATATATATATATATATATATATATATATATATATATATATATATATATATATATATATATATATATATATATATATATATATATATATATATATATATATATATATATATATATATATATATATATATATATATATATATATATATATATATATATATATATATATATATATCTATATATATATATATATATATATATATATATATATATATATATATATATATATATATATATATATATATATATATATATAATATATATATATATATATATATATATATATATATATATATATATATATATATATATATATATATATATATATATATATATATATATATATATATATATATATATATATATATATATATATATATATATATATAGATATATATATATATATATATATATATATATATATATATATATATATATATATATATATATATATATATATATATATATATATATATATATATATATATATATATATATATATATATATATATATATATATATATCTATATTTGATAAGTTTTGTAAAGAAATCCTATTATAGGATGATATTTTAATTTAAAATAAAATTAGTAAAAGCTACTTAAAAAGCAGCGAAGGAAATCCCAGCTTGGATCGGGAAGGAAATGCTAATTTGAATCAGATATACTTACGGATGTGCACGACTTTCGACGGTGCAATGTAAGTTTAAAGGTCCTTTTGCAGTCGACTAACGATCACTATTCATCCATATATCTCAAAAATCAAGCTAATCCTTTTGCAACACAAAATGCCTCCAACAAAATATATATATATATATATATATATATATATATATATATATATATATATATATATATATATATATATATATATATATATATATATATATATATATATATATATATATATATATATATATATATATATATATATATATATATATATATATATATATATATATATATATATATATATATATATATATATATATATATATATATATATATATATATATATATATAAATATATATATATATTTAGATTATTATAGCGATTCAATGAATTTAAAATTGACATATTTGACTACTCAAACTAACTATATTGGGTACCAAAAAAATAAATAAAATAAATGTCTCATGTTATGGAAACGAAACTAGGATGATTTTCATAAAAAAACGAAAACTCATTTTAAATTTAAGTTAAAAATACATTAATAATTTAGTAATATAAAGAACTCGCGGAAGATCAGTCAGGACAAAAATATCCTGACTCGAAGCTTCAGTAATGGAATGGCAACATCTAACTATCGTCTATTTAGATTTGAACAATCCTAAATGGTAAACAGAAAATGAAGTCAACCCACTATAAAGATTTGCATAATTTCCGATCGAGTTAATTAAATTTACTTTCCCGGCCCACCAACTGACCAGAAGGGAAAGTATTGTAAACGCGCAATTTTTTTTTGGGATGAAGACGAAAAATCCATTTTGAGTACCCTTGAGACGATTAAGAACATTTCCTGATTGAAGTCTGTCTGTGTATAGAGCGCAAACGCTTAATCTGATTGAGCTGAAATTTTGTATGCAGGCATCATTTGATCATGGCAAGAGTTGAAAAGGTTCACCAGGGGGCGGACTAGTCATATAGGAATCTCGAAATATTGAACTTGGAATTTTGAAATTTGGTACAGAGATGGTTGGAATATCTCAAATACAATTTACATCAATAATATATAATAAGAATAACAATAATAATAATAATAAAACTCTTTATTCTTAAGAAAGGGCGAGCTTATTGCCTGCAGGCAATATTTTAGAGCTAACCTATACTATTGTAAGAACATTATTTGCGAGTAGACTACATAACTTAACCTATATAAAGAGTATGACAAATAAAATAAAGGAGGATAGGAAGAAATATATACTTTACTCTTTGTGGGCACAGATTTGCCACATCAAAATAATCTAACACCTATAAGGACGCTAAAGTTTTAAAAGGAGGGGAATGGGAAGGGAAAGGGAATTAATCTGGAGGATTTCAAATGCTCTCTGAGTCTGTTTTTAAAGTTGTTATGCTTGGCGCGGTTCTCACATTTTTCGGCAAAGCATTCCAAAGACGGGCTCCATGCACGGTGAAAGAGAAAGAGAAGAAGTCACTGCTGTGACTAGGGATATATAAATTCTGCTATACATTTTAAACAAATATTAACGCAAAGCCGACCGAACCTAACTAATAAACAAACCACGCCACTTGAGGCCGTTGTGTAACGGAACCTCGCCGAATGAGAGTTTATTTTATTATGAAATCAATATTCACATGAAATCAGTCCTTTGCTGCTTGCCGGGGAAAGTTTTGGGGTTACACAATCGATTTTTTCGAGCTATTCCAATTTAATGTTTTGTTCGTATCACTTATTTATGGGATGTATAAGTAAAGTATTCGGTTAAATTTACAAATATATAAGTATGTAAATTTCATATGGGTTTTAGGACAGTTTAGAATTGGGTATAAACTCTAAAAAGGAAATTTACCTCATTCCTAAACAGTCCTTTCTACATAGAATATGTTTTGCACACAAATGAGCCCTTTCCATATGAAGATGAATATGATATACATCAGTATGTACAATTATTTAAGATTTTTCTTGTATAATTATGTGAAAATGGTAATTAAATATTATTTTTCTTATTGATAACTAAATGTAGAAATTATTATATTTTAGAATTTGCAAAAGGTATGGTAATCGGAATTTACTTCGACTTAATTGCTATGAATATCAAAGATGGGTTGTACTTATTAGTACTGATTATTAGGTCCGTATTAATTAACAAATAAACAAGATATTGGAAAGGGACGAATGGAAGCTTAGCTCAACAAGTGCTATCTATGAGATCTTTGACGGATAGATGATCAAATCACGTCGTTTTTAAATATTCTAGCTGCGACAGAATCACGACGTATCACGTCGTATCGATTTTCCACTTTTCAACTTGGCTTACGGATAACAACCGATAAGCCTGTTAGATTGGAAGGCAAGTCCTCAATCTGTATTCACCATATTCAAATATCAATTAAAAGCGATTATACTGCTTATGGGATCCCTTTAAAAATCAGTGACCACTATACTATATGTTTTATTAATAGGTATGGTAATACAAGAAAGACCCTAAAACAATGCATAATAAATAAGCTAGGTAAACAAGAACTTAGTCAAATATTGCAGAATGAAACCTGGACTTCGACTTACACTACACATGATGCCAACGACTAGACTAGCAAATTAGTAGAAATTGTCACGACTTGTCAAAAAAGTGTATCTCACACCATAAAAACGAATCAAACCCGGGATATCCTCGAGTCTTACACATTATTTACGTACGAAGGTTAAGTTGCACAAGCAATGCAGGAACTTACCTAATAATACGCATTTAAAGGAGAATTATAAAATGCAAAGAATATCTTGCAACGAATTAATTTATAAAACAAAGATACCGAACTTCCAACAAACAAATAACTATAGAAAAACTGGTGGGTCTAATCTTAACAGATAAAAGTGAGGAAAAACTAATGATTAATGCTAATATTACACTAAATAAGCTACACACGTGGTTTCATTCAAACAACCTTCTTCTTAACGCAACAAAGAGTAACTTTATGGTATTTTCAAGCACACAAAATTCCAATACGGGCACTCAAGTAACCTTGCACATCAATAAAAACGTCATTCCCCAGACTAAATGCGTCAAATTCCTAGGTGTACACGTCGACGATAACTTGAAATGGAATAGACACTGCGAGACACTAGAGATTAAATTAAGTAGAGCTTGTTACGCATTGCGTATTGTTAGGAAAACACTGAGTGAATTAGAAACGAGGAGTATTTATTTTTCCTACTTTGAATCGATACTGAGCTACGCCATTACGATCTGGGGAAACTGTTACGCTTGTCACAAGGAACCCTTATTTATCCTTCAGAAAAGAGCATTACGGATTATTGCCAACGCTAAACATATAGAAACATGTAGACCTATTTTTAAATGATTGAAAATCATGACTCTTTAATCACTTTACTTATATAGGCTATTATTAGATTTTTACACCGAAAAGGAAAGTTACGTAAAATTTCAAGATATACATAACAAAAACACCAGATACAAGAATAATTTCATTCTACCATGCGTGGTTTTAAACGCTGCTAGGCAAAGTACCCAATTCTCAGGGCCTTATTATTTTAACCGCCTACCAGGTAACATAAAAGACAATAGCAATCTCAGAACGTTCCAAAAACTTTTAAAGGATATTTTTACAACCAATACGTTTTACTCTATTGAGGAATTTATAAATTTTACAAAATGACTTTTTTACAGCCCCTTTATTTTAATGTAATGCGTATACTGATTATTTCATTTGTTGATTGTTTTAACTTAAATTAATAATTTTATTGATTGTTTTAGTCTATGGTATCTTATATTTAAATGTAATTACAATGTATTTAGATTCTTCTTGGACAAAACATTATAAAAATTAGTTTGATTGATTATGTGATTATTGATGATTATTGCTTGTGTTTGATCATTTCTGATATTGATTATTTTAATTGTTGATAGTTTTAGTTTTACTGATTGCGCCTTATATAGCTTCTTCTTTATGAAGTTTCTTCTGAAACAAAATGTTGTATGCTCTCTGGGCAGTTTGTTAATTAAACATTGTATGTTTTTTAATAATTGCCACAATAAAGAACTTTGTTATATTATTAGACTTACCATGCATTTCAGTAGGTACTGATTTACATTTTTTAATATCCGTAAACTTTTAATAATAAGAATATGAATAGGAATAAATTTATTTCCAAAAGTAATGTGCAAAATTGTAATTTACAAAGTCTGCCTAACTAGGCCAAAGCCCGTACCAAGGTAGACTCGACTAGGTTACTTGTAAGTTTTGTATTGTGCCTTATCAAAGCATTAGGACTGAGAAAAAGAAAAAAATAAATAAAATAAATCTAATAAGTCTAATAAATAAGTAGTGTGTATTTCAAGAGTTATTTTAATGATATCTAATACCTACTACAAAATATAATCAGTAAAATATTATTAAACAAATAATAATAATAAAACACATTAAAATTAAAATTGCAATGATAATAAGTAAATAGAGAAAAATAGCATAGTGGTAATAATTTATAGGTTCTGTGTGGTGTTTATTATTATTAATTGAATTATCTTGACATCTATTTAAGTAAAAAAATATTTAGCCACTATTCAGGGTGAGTTTTTAATTAGTGACATCCTTGAAGTGGGTGTGTCAGTACGACCAAATAGGCAACTTTTGATATATATTTTTTGTTTTAGTTAATTTAAAAAACTTCACTGGTTAATAAAAGTTGGCAATGCGTTAAGCGCGCTGCGCCATATAGCAATAGGTAAAATATCGCGAATAAACAATATTCGCGATATTTTACCTACCGCAAGATGGTGCAACGCGTGTAACTCCTTTTATACTATTTTTGAAAACAAAAAAAAAATCAAATCTGTGGGTTTTCCCCATTTTTTTTCAAAAGTAGCTTATTTGCTCGTACTGATTCACTCACTTTTAAAAACTCATTACGGATTTCACTAATTAAAAACTCATACTATATTTATAAGAAACGAATCTTACTGCTTGAAATAACAAAATCTCTAACTTTCTTTAATATTATATTTGACGTCTTTACGTGTAGAGTGGAGTAGGTAAGATCATTCCTTATTACTGCATATCAAACAAACATAAATGCAATGTTATTGTATGCAATAAATAAATGCAATGATATTAATATTGTATATTAACATTAATATGACACTTATTCACACACTTTTCTGTCTAAATCAGTCACTACTGGCTAAATCAAAATTTTGAAATACTGAAATATTTGTTGCAGGTATAACGGAAATATATATTTTTGCCTAATTATTGTAAAATTAAACGTTTTAAACGAGTCTTCTTCCGTGCTAGGCGGTAACAAAATTGCTGTGTATTAACACAATTAAAAAACCAAAACCAACACCAAAATACCAAAAAAATATAACCAAAAACCAAAATATATTTAAAGAAAATAGCTGTAGTACATACAGTACAAAATGGGTCATTATAGATGGGACAATAGGTAGAGAGCACTTATTTTTTGACAATTCATCAATATATGTCGCTAAACGCTTGAATTTAAGTTAGAAAACGAAAGCAGTTTAGGGAAATGAGTTTTTTTGCCATATTTCTAGGCTAGGCTCTCATTCAACCTTGGTTTGACTGAGAGCAAGGATTGCCGAATATGCGGCGAGGAACCTGAAGACAGCATACACATTGTTGGTCGCTGTCCAGGCCTCGCCGCCAAAAGACACAGTTTACTGGGACGAGCCTTTCTCGAACCCAGCGATCTGCCCAACTTGAAGGTCAGTGACCTGCTTGGACTGGTAAGAAGTACCGGGCTACTAGCTGACCACTGACCTAATCACACAGTGGGTAGTTACAAAAGACCTTACAGATCTAGGTGACATCAAGGGCTGGAAACAAGCCCCCCACTCCATCTACTACTACTACTACTAGGCTAGGCGACAGGTTTCTGTTTTAAAATGTTGTGTAATTTATTTGAACTGCAACCGCAGATTATATTACTTGTCCGTGTAAGGTCATTATATTCCTTGTCCTAATAATAGGTTATATTCCTTGTCCTAATAAATCATGAATCAATAATAAATAAAAAAAACACAATATCCTAAAGGGTACAAGTGATAATAATAATACGGTAATAAAAAAGCATGCCAATAATCAATATATGTTAGGTTAATAAAAAATATAATAATAGGTGCAATGGTATGTTAGTTTGGAATAAAAAAGAAAAGTCTCTATTCTTTCCCTGGGAGACCAACCAGTAGGTTAGGCATTATTTGTTTATAGTTTAACTTGTGCATTTATACCGGGTATATCTTTAGTTTTATTGATCAGTGACAGTGCCAAGTATAACAAATATCTCTGTGCATGGGTGCTATTTAGTTTGGGAACTATATGGTTTCTATTTGTTATTGATCAGTTTAAGGCAATGAGTTTGTTTGCTATATTTCTAGACTAGGCGACAGGTTTCTGTTTTAAAATGTTGTGTAATTTATCTAAACTGCTACCGTAGATTATATTCCTTGTACTTGTAAGGTCCGTAACGATTCTGACGAGCTTTAAATAGATTTAACGACATTGATTTTGTCAACATCCGTATGTAGCGTAAACAACTACGCCCCGCCGAGGATATTTGCTTTTAAAAAAAATCTTAAATCAAATAGATTTTTCATTCGTTTCGTTTGCTCATTTTGGCTTATTGCGGGTAAGCGTTCTTGAATTATGCCAAATGTCATGTTGATAGCTTCAAAACATGCTGAGATAATCGACGATGCCATACACAAGACAGTAAGAAAGCGACGTCTCGAGCTCACCGATGTGTTCCTTTGATTAGTTTTGGCACGAAAACCTAAAAACGTACCAAGAATAAAGAAAATTATGACTCTGCCCTTCATTGTGGAGGAAAAAACCATAGGTAAAGAGAAGGCAAGGAAGAAGATAACCCCCTGGCACGTACTGCTGTCTGTAAAAGATTACACTCATAAGTAACAACGCTCGATAACGAGCATGGCGCCTAAGAAGATTCCTACCAAGAGCAGCCTGGACTAACCCTAGGCAGAAGCGCTGGCTTACAATCTACAGAAACAATAATTGAGCCAATGCTGCGACTGGCTTCCGTGGGAGTTATTTATTGATTGATTGTACTATCCTGGAACAAAGGAAAGTATTGTGAACGCGTAAAAAATCGAGATGAAGACGGAAATATCCATTTTGCCACCCCCTAAAACGATTAGGACCGTTTCCAGACTGAAGTCTGTCTGTGAGCCTGTGTGTGTGTGTGTGTGTGAGAGAGAGAGAGAGAGAGAGAGTGTGTGTGTGTGTGTATGTGTGTGTATTCCATCACGAAATCGCCTAAACGCTTCATCCGATTGAGCCGAAATTTGGGATGCAGGCATCATTCGGTCATGGCAAGAGTTGAAAAGATTGTAGTTGAAAGCGGTGAACCAGAGAGCGCGCTAGTCATACTTTAATTTCGAAATATTGCAGTTAGATACTCGAAATTGAGTACCCAGATGCCTTGTTGTATGCCTTGTTGGAAATCATGTTGTGAAATTTATTTTGGTTGAAATATCTCGTATACAAGGGACGCAAAAAAAACCACCTTGTTTAAGAAAATACTACATGATTTTTGGAAAAAATACCCTTTTAATACCACGGAAATACTACAAAATACTAAAATATGCTACTTTTGCTATCATAGTCACTTGACACAATCACTATGCAATGTGGGGGGGAAGGGTAGTGTGGGTTGGGGGGAGTTGGTAATGTAGAAGGGGCGTGGTTGGGGCAGAAGAAGGAAGGGAGGGGATATGTGATAATTCTTTCAGCCGTGGGATTAGCGTAGAAGACTTAAGACAATCTACTGTCTAGCTTCGAAAACAAGCCCGTTAGAGGCCAACGCCTTACGGCAAGGCACCAGGAAAAGTATCCAGTGGGCAGCTTCGTCTCCTTCCAGGTTTGGAAGAATATCTCCGTCTGGAATTAACCTTCAGGATACCTTCGCCCTCCCGATTGGTTACAGGTCCGAAGTCGCTTACGCGGCCTTTATCTGCTGTATTACAAAGGTAATTCAATTTGAATTTTGCGCTGTTTTTTGTTTCAAAAATGTTTTTTTTTCGTAGTTTTTTTTCCCGGGAGTTGTCTAATTCAAATTTAAATTCAAATTCAAATTCTTTATTTTTCAAAAAACAAAGTAGATACAAATTAATTAAACCTAACCTAAATGGATTGCACGAGACGTCCGCACTAAGGTAGGCTCAGATACGTATAATTAAGTACTGCCTAATGATAAATAAAATAATACGTTGAAGAATGTCGTGAAATCAATAAAAAATATTCGCAAAACCTAGAATCACACAAATAGGTAAATTAATACAAATCGATTAAAACTATCAAATTTAATAGAAATAATAATAAAAATAAATTAAAACAAAATCAAACAAATTAAATTTCAATCAAACAATCGTGAATCAAAAATAAATAAAAAATTCAAAATATCCTAAAGAGTAATAATAATAATACGGTAATCAAAAAGCATGCCAATAATCAATGTATGTTAGGTTAATAAAAATTATAATAATAGTTGCAATGGTATGTTAGTTTGGAATAAAAAAGATAAGTCTCTCAGTCTCTATTCTTCCCCTGGGAGACCAACCAGTAGGTTAGTCTTTATTTGTATATAGTTTACCTTGTGCATTTATACCGGGTATATCTTTAGTTTTATTGATTAGTGACGGTGCCAAGTATAACAAATGTCTCTGTGCATGGGTGCTATTTAGTTTGGGAACTATACGGTTTCTATTTGTTATTGATCGTGTTTTAATTTTATGAGTTGTTTGCTGGTGCAATTCGTTATGTTTGCGATAATATAGTAATACGGTTTGAGCGAATGTTTGCATAAGTCAAGAACAAAGAAATCACGAAAGAGTTGGTCGGACGGGTATCTTAATGGTTTTTTGTTGATAACTCATATGATATAATGCTATGTGCAAGCTGGTAATAGACAACTTTTAGTAAGGGTTTCGACATTACGTTTCATAAAAGCTTAAAAGGATGCATTAGCTTGCGAATTTTTGCCGCTGTGTTGTAGATATGATAAGACCAGGTCAGTATATTATCAAGCCTAAGTATTTAATCGAGCTCACCTTGTCTAGAGAAGAGCAAGCAATAGGATCTGTTGGACTGTCCTTACATGTGTGCACTGTGAGGGATAGTCCAGCTGTTTGAGGCATTCCCTTGCTGGTTCCAGTACTGATCGACTGAACGAAGGAACTGAACTGGAATGGAGGACAGGAGCTGAAGGATAGGAGCTGAACTGTTAGTTGAGCCAACTAGGGTAACGAGAAGGTCTTAATGAACTGCATGTGAACCGTTAGCTGCCATAATGTAAATATAGTGAAAACAATAGGAATCATAATTTAAAAGGAATAATAACAATGGTATATATACACGCTGTATATCTGCTCTACGCTGTCTTTACGGAGCATTATTGTAAAATCCACTGTGGTGACATTTGGTTAATATTGAAATAATGACGGAAGATGCTTTCTGCCCATACGTTTGAATGGCCCGATGCTATTAATTACTGGCATCGTATAGTATACTTATTTTTTTTAGGTAAACTACTGTAATATTGTATCACCATGCAAACCGTGAAATGATCACTTCATTACTAGTTCTTCCGAGGGAATTCACTTTCATTAAACCATCGGCTCAACTAAGATGACCATTGGAATACTTTCAAGAACGATACTAAAACGACTATGTTTGCATTCGATCGATGGATATTACGCTTACAATAGACGAGCTTGCCATCTATTAATGCGCGGCAAAACTACACTCATACATAAAAGTCGTAACCTTTTCGTTGTTATTTTATTTATTTCGTTGTTATTTTATTTACTCTCGTCGCCGTGGAGAGTAAACAGGGCGCCGCGAGGCACTCCTGCCAACGCGAACCGTTTCAGTTCCGAAGCTCACTGACTGACTTTTGGGATATACTTTGGCTCAAGTCAGTCAGTGAGCTCAAGGTTCACTGACTGCTTTGCAATATACTTTGAGAAAGAAATTGTCGAGAAATTTGCGTGGATCTAAGATCCTTTCTATGCTCGTGCTTCTTGCAGAATCTACGGCGTAGGATGAAGAGAGTCTAATTAAACTCTCTTGCAACGACAGCCTGAAAACAAAATTGGCATTTTCCGATTTAGTGGATTAAGATATCGATCAAAAATGCTAATCTAACTTTAAGTTTAACCCTTTTACTGACCATGGAATATATCTGTCCCATAACTCCAAAAAATCATTTTATAAGTTATGGAATACGAATAATTTATTCCATGTTATTTATACATCAGAATCGTATGTAGTAAATTCGTAAAATAAAATAAATTATTGCTTAAACATGTACCGTGTTTTTTAAAAAATATCGCCTATGACTAACACACTCTGGTGATTTTAAATAAATAAATAAAACATTTATGGCGACTTTTGTTTTGTTCAATTGTTTTTTAGTGCTTACGATTACTCAGTTAAATAATAAAATAATCGAATTTTCGAAAAAGTTGTAACTTTATATCTTTATGAAACTTTGCACCATATGAGACTTTGCATCATAGAGAAAATTGTACTTATGAGACTTGTATTGCACTTATGGTCTTGTATTGCACTCTCATGAGTGCATTGACATTGCACTTATGAGACATGAGGCACTTATGAGAAATTTCACTTATGACTATAAAGACATTATGACATATGAGGCACTTATGAGTCATTGCACTTATGACTATGAAGACATTGCACTTATGAGACTTTGCACCATAGGAAGAATTTGCACCATCAACTTTGCACCATTGCAACTTATGTCCCATTAATGTATACAAAATCTATTGAACCAATTTTCATTAAACTTGACATACCATACATGTTATGTACCTACATCGCCTTTTAGCACGCGATCTATGCGACGCTGAGCATTTTCTGCAGGAGATGGAACACGTATAAGATATCCTTAGAAAAATGGACACGGAAGATCCAGAACATTCATTTCAATATTAGCGTTCAAATCTAGGTTTTTCTCTAGTTTTATGAATCAAAAATGTCCATACTCTAGGGCGAAGCTTGTGGTCCTCAAAGGGTTAAAAGCTGTAAGGAACTTCATTCCCTTTGCGACAACCTATTTATACGAAACCGGATTTTCAGATATAGCCATAATACAAGGCAAATATCGCTCCAAAATCGAAGTGGAGCGAGAATTGATAGTGTTACGCGTTTTTTAAAATACTTGGCGATCAGCAAGCTCACCTATCAAATCATTTACCGATGAAGGTTTTCTCCAATTAATTTGTATTTATTTGTATTTTAGTTTGGTGGTTCGTGTGATTCAATTTTATTAAATGTGAGCTTCGCATTGTGAGGTTTATCTTAAGAGTTGTTTTCATTTATGTGCCTGATTTATGTAATTGTACTTATGTTTTAACTAGGGCACCGGACAAAATACTAAACCTGTAAGTACGCAGCGAAACGATAAAATTTGGGAGCTGCTGGTGTACACCTTTGACACGTACCATATATTCTGATGGCATGGAATGGTAGCGAACGGTTTCGTGCAACTTGGGTCATAAGATCCATTGTGTCCTCGGATCGGTTCAACTCACGGTTCAACTCCTATTTAGAAGCTTCCTCGTGCGGAAGGCTACCTCGGGTAAGTCTCTCGCGTCTCAGGTCTCAAAGCTGGTGGACCGGTTTCTCCTGGTGGGATTGCATCCCGGCGCTACTGGGCGGTTTGCGCACCTTTCGGCGACGCCAATCGGTTGTGCACTCTGTTTAATTGCTGAAGGAGTCTGGAGACTATGGTAATATACTGTCTCCTAAGCAGCGGGGGTGGATGTTGACCTGTCGTCAACCTTTCATGAAATTACCAATTGGCTACCTGATCCTGAATTCAGAGCCGGACAAAAGATGCCAATGGTCCGCGATAGATTAAAACTCAATCACCTCTGATTATACGGCAGGTAGAGGTCGCGCAAGCGACTTCGAAACCATATCCATTCGGGAGGTTAGAGGTATCCTAATGGTTAATTCCAGATGGAGATATCCTACCACAACTAGTAGTCAGGGGGCGAGGCTGCCCGCTTGATAATTTTCCCGGTGCCTCGCTGTAAGGCGTTAGCCTCTGACGGGCATGTTGGCTTAGCTAGACGGTATATTTGTATTGTCTCTAAGTCATCTACGCTCACCTCACGGGAGATAAAACGATTGCTATCGTTAAAACTTTCTGAGGCAACCCAGGTTGCTCAGTGGCATAGTGGTGAGGTCGCCTCATCTTACATTGTCAGATTTCGGGTTCGATTTCCGGCCGGGTTACCGATTTCCAGCTGGTTTCTGTAGGGATAAAATTAATGGAATTGCATTTCAATGGTACACGCACACATACATACAAACACTTCATATTAGGGTTGATTGTAAGAGATTGTCGTATGATAGTAAACCCGAATTTTGTGAAATTTCACAATAGAGTAAAAATAAATAAACAAACACATTGACCCCGGGTACGGCAATAACCTTTATTGTATCTTGAAGACCTAATAACGTATATATGCTTTTGAAAGGTGAATTATTATTATTTAATCTCCGTAATGTGTTAATCTCAATCTTAAATTTTCTTCTCAAGATATTGATACAGGTATTTTGTCTTTGATGCCTCGTCATTATAGTAATAATAGCTATTGCCTCACTATCTTCTCTAAAAAACATTCTAGCTACTTAATAAGCGAATAGTCTTCCTGAAATAAGTTGACATTTTATAGAAAGGTTATTTTTAACAGCGGGAATTGAGTGCAGTTTTTTCTTCTTTGGTATAAAATTTGCATATAATATGTCCATGACGAAGCGACCTAACGGCGACACAATTCTGTTAACACGATTAATGACTTAATTTTAATTAGATCAGTCTTCCTATCTAAGAGCCTTGTTAATTGATGATATAAACTTTATTTTCGACTTATTTATTTTGTTATGTTTAGTTACTGAATTGACGCAAAATAAGTAAATAAATATTTTTTGCTTGGAAATTGATCCTTTATTAGTCGTATTATACGAGAAAAGGTTTGTTATTATTTACTTAAAAATCAATTAGAAGATTTGTGAAATTCTTTGATTTTTGATTAAAAACTGATTAAATTATTTTAAAAAATTAGTCAGGTTTACAAAACAAATACATATATAAAACAAAACAATGAGTGAATATCAATAGACAATATTTGAGATAATGAATTAATATTTATACTCATTTATTTATTTCATTTTATTTTTATTTTATTATTATTAAGGAAACTTACAGCTATTACAGGAGAAATATCTGAATTTTATTTATAAATTACAAGGCCAGGTAAAAGTTTCCACTTATTATACTAATATTAAATATTAGTATAATATTACTCCACTCATATTTAGACTAATATTAAAAATTTATATTTATATACATATCTACACGCTTCTTGATAATTCAATGAGCATGCCAATGCCCTATTAATATGTTCCCAACTTAAAGATAAACATTAAATCAAAAATATTAAATTTTATAAATTATATTTAATTATTATGGGGCGAAGTTAGCAGCATAAGCCAGTAGCAACACATATATAGGAAATTTATGTAATAAAGGAAAAAAAAGGCGATGAAACTTGTTTATTTTTTTAAAGAAAAGACCAAAATATACGCTTGAATCTGCCATAGAGATTCGTCCACGTCCACGATGCCGACGATTACATTAGCCGCTTCCTAGCATACAAATGTTACAAATTAGTATATCATGCTTCAGTTAGTATGATTCGTGAAATTGCTCTGAATTAATTCATTGTCTAGATTGTATTCAATCGTAGATGATGCGAAAGAAAAAAAATAACCTTTAACAAAATAATTTAAAACTTTAAAAAACGAAAAATTCGCCAGATTGCCCGCTCATAAAAAGTTACATATGGCCCGGCGAGCGGATAGACGTGTTTAAATGAAGATTCGGTTTTTTGAGTTTGTCGCGGGGCGAGTGGTGGGAGGGGCAACGAACGTCGGCAAATCTCTAATAACATGTAAATTTAGTGGGCGAGTATAAAAGTTGCGCAGCCCCGTTCTTCTTGATCCAGTCTTCAGTGGACTCGGCCAATTGTCACCGCGTCTTCACTCGAAAGAGCGGTAGAATGAGGGCAACGGTGAGTGGAATTCGCTAATTTATGAAGGCGACGCAAGGACGACCGGATTAAGTGAATTTTAATTTATAATTGGGCTTTATTTTTTAGATTTGCCTGTTGGTGCTCGTAGCAGCGGCGGTGGCGGCGAAGGAGGAGAAGGCGAAACCAAAATCCCTTCCATTGGACAAGAAACTCGATAAGCGCGGTCTCTTCGATCTCGGCTATGGATACGGAGTTCCCGGTTTGGATATGGGCTACATCGGCCACAGCGGCTTGGTCGGCGGAGCTTTCGCCCACGGCGGATCCGCATGGAATAGCCCCGCTCTTTCGTACTACGACGCACTCGGCTACGGCCGCGGCTACGGCGACTCCGGCGCTTTGCTCAGCAAATACGGCTACGGCGGCGAGGGCGCTTTGCTCAGCAAATACGGCCACGCCGGCCTCGACGGCGGAATCTGGTCGCATGGAGCTAACGGCTTAATCGGCGATGGCGTAGTTTTCGGATCCCGCTCTTACACCGGCGGCGATGACCTGATCGCATCGCATGGATACATCGGCGAAGACTACATCGGCGACGGAGCTGCATACGGACACGCTCAAGTCTTGGGACCCGCCCTAACCTTGGGAGCGCAAGAAGGAATCGCCAAGCAGGTCACCCTCGTTAAAGGAGTCGAAATCCCACACCTCATTCAGAAGCATATTCCCTACCCCGTAGAGAGAGAGGTTCCATATCCCTACGAGGTCAAGGTGCCTCAACCCTACCAGGTGGTGAGGAACGTCCCGTACCCGGTCAAACAGACCGTCCAAGTACCCGTTCAAGTCCCTAAACCCTACCCAGTTCCCCACGACGTCCCTTTCGCGGTGCGAGTAAATGTAGACAGACCAGTCCCCGTCCAGCAATTAGTCCCTCAACCCTATCCGGTCGAAAAGGAAGTCCGCGTCCCTTACGAAGTGCGAGTCCCCCAGCCGTACCCGGTAGAAAAGCAAGTGCCATACCCCGTAGAAGTTAAAGTGCCAGTCCCCACACCGTACCCCGTAGAAAAGGAAGTTAGGGTTCCGGTTCAGGTATCCGTCGATAGGCCCGTTCCCGTTCAAGTAGCTCAACCGTACCCGGTCGAGCAGCAAGTCCCAGTACCATATCCGGTAGAGAAGCCTCAGCCTTTCCCAGTGCGAGTCAACGTCGACCGCCCGGTCCCCTACCCGGTTGAAAAGCAGGTGCCTTACCCGGTGCAGGTCCCCGTCGCACAGCCGTACCCAGTTCATAAACAAATCCCGGTTCAAGTACCAAAATCGGTGCCGTACCCAGTTCAAGTACCCGTTGAAAGGCCGAGGGCGTATCAAGTGTACAGAAACGTCCCCTACCCAGTAGAAAATCCAGTTGGTGTACCCGTAAAAGTCCCGGTTCCGGTTTCATCCCCAGCCCCCGTTGTAGTCGATACGCTGCGTGTAGCGTACTCTCCCGGAGGTGAAGGACATGTTATCGGAGGCGGTGTCAACGGAGCTTCCAGTTTGGCTTCCAAGTTCGGCCTGGGTGGATATTATGGATATGGTTCCCTCTACAATTCTGGACTCAAGAGCTTCGCGCCATCTACGGTTTCGCCTTTCTTGGCCGGTTCTCTGGCTTCGCGTTCCTCTATCGGTTCTGGCGCCATTTTCGGAAGCACGATAGCCCCCCTGTCTTACAACTCTGGTTTGTATGGTGCAGGTCTGTCTGGCTTCAACGGAATCAGTAGTACTCTTGGACCTCTGGCCTATCGCGGTGGACTCTCCACCATCGGTAGCACCTTCGCACCTCAGGCCTATGGCGCTGGTCTATCTACCGTCAGTAGCACTATTGCACCTTGGGCATACCGCGGTGGACTTTCCACCATCGGCAGTAGTATTGCACCTTTGGCCTACCGCGGTGGTCTCTCCGCCGTCGGAAGCACTATTTCACCTTTGGCCTACAACGGTGGAATTTCCACCATCGGCAGTACTATTGCACCTTTGGCCTACCGCAGTGGTCTCTCCGCCGTCGGAAGCACTATTTCACCTTTGGCCTACAACGGTGGACTTTCCACCATCGGCAGCACGGTCTCCCCTCTGGCTTACGGCTCCCGCTCTCTGGTTGGCGGTCTGAACTACGGCGAAGGTCTGTCTGGTTTGACTGGGTTCAGCAGCACAATCTCACCCCTGGCCTACCACGGTGGCCTCTCTACAATCGCCAGCACGCCATCTCCATTAGCAGCCAAGTCCGGAACATTGTGGGGATCCACTGCCTCTCCCCTCTCCTCATACTTCGGTCTTGACGGATGGTCATCCTACACTAAGAAACACTGAACATACCCAAAAATAAGTCTCATTATTATAGAATGTGATAATTATGTTTACAAAGTAGCATCTTAAAAACCAAGATGGCTGTACCAAAATTATACGGTGTAAAAAATATCCTAAATCAATTATTATATATAAATTGTTTTGCTTATTATGTCACTATTTTAAGTGAAAATAAAGAAAACTGTCATATTATTACTTGTGTTGTTTAATTTGTTTATCAATAAGGTATATATCTGCCAATACTTCAACTATAATAGGATTTTAGAAAGGGCAAAAGTGAATGTTGCATATAAAACTTTAATATGATTTAGTCCAGTTTTACACTGGACTAAATCAGACTAAATTACACTGGACTAAATCAGAATGTCTAATCTAATCGATTGATTGCTATTCAAAACTAATACTTATTCCGAAACCGCAAGGACCTTCAAAGATGTTTGGGTTTTAAGAAAAAAGATTAATTATACGTATATCATTTGTGCCGCCGACATTTAACCAAAGCTTTGATGTGAGTTGTTGCATATTAAACAATAAAATGATGTTATCACCAAAAACAACATACTCCATATTGACAAGTTTTCAGGACTAAAACCATTTATCTTAGTTTACCATATTTTCTAAATAGTAGTAGTAAATTAGCTAATTCTAAATATTTCGATACATGTATTATGTGAGCTCACACTAAGTACAGTATTGAATTGCCCTCGCTGTGCGCAAACTACCAGAAAACGACTTGAAATTTATAACGCAAATAATATGGCCGTTAATTACCCTTGAAAGTCGATTAAGATATCTTATCAAAGAAACCCTGAGCAAAGACATATCACTAAAAAATATTGTAATTAATAACATTTTTCCAACTCAATGACATGTGAGGTAGATCTAAATATCTAGATGTAGAAATCAACCGCCGCGCCGCTTTATTTTCGAAGCTGACGAGAAAAATCAAACCAAGAAATATTATGATCTGATAGAGCTGAAGTGGATCCAGAACAAATACATTTCTATCTTGAAAAGGTATTTAAAATATAAGCATCTTAAACCGCATTCAGCTAAGACTGCAACGATTCTACTAAATGACTAAATTTCATGTGAAATAGATCAGTCGGTGATGATACCACTCCGATAGGTATCTCGACATAAATCTGAACCGCAGCTGAAATTAAATTTACGAGAAAAATATGAAATTCATAAGCATATATTATGAGATAAAGCGATTTCTCAGCTTGTGTTAGTGTGTCATCAACAAACATGACTTCAAATTTTACGTAAGTTTAAACTACAAAAAGGGACACGGCTGTGGTAATGTGCCCTAAAATATCAAGCGACATATTGAGATGTCAACCACAACGGGCGAACCCGTCACCGCAGGACGTTTTAACGATTCATCGTTCTATCGACCGTGCAGTGAGCGTAGAAGACTTTGGACATTATAAATCCAACGTCTAGCTACGCCACAACCCGCAAGAAGCCAACGCCTTTACCGCGAGATAGCCAGTATGTTACCTGGCGGGCCGACACTCGCGCCCTTGCTTCCAATTGTGACCAGATTTCTCCGGTCTCTCGATTGGTTCCGAGTTCGAGGTCGCTTGCGCGGTCCTCTCCCTTACGAAGCGGTGAAACGGTGTGCATCGAATCTATCGCGGACCAAGGCGTCCTTTGCCCGACTCTGAACCGGGATCGGATGGCCAATGGTCATTTCCAGAGCAGTCGCCTTAAGGTAGGCAACCACCCCCGCTCTATAGGAAACAATACAGTTCCCAGACCCCCCCGACTGTTAGTCGGAGAGCACAATCGATTGGCTTGCGCCGCTCGGTGCGCAGACCGTCCAGGAGCGCCAGAGGTTTGATTCCCAGGGGAGACTGGTTGACCCAGTGTCCTACCCGGGTTCGCACCCCATGCGTGAAGGCCATCGGATGGGTGTTGACCCGTGAGTGTGACCGACCCTGAACACATGGGTCATCGTGGCCACCTCATCATGGGCCTTTTAGCTCCCAAAACGACAGGTGATTTTGTTGGTTGGTGTAATGGGTATTTGCATAAATTATAATTAATACTGCGAGCTGCCATGGAATTTACCGGGCAATCGTAATACTAATATTACATTTCTGGGGTGATCGGTGGTCTCTGGACAAACGATCGGCTGTGTTAGGCTCCTGCACTCCCTCTTCGAAGCCATAGAATTTGAGATGAGGAAATTGCGGCTTTATAGAATTTTTTCTAGGAACTAATCTTCCGAGTTAGGGTGTAAAGAGTTATATCTAGACGGAGTGCATTTGAGGCTTCGGGGAATTCGATACTGCTTAGGAACAGTTTCATCCTACAGTATCCAATCTGAAGCTTTCTCCATTATTGAGTAAGATTATGTATTAAAATGTTCTTTGCCTTTAGATCTATCACTTACAAACTGTATTAAGGGTTTGGAGGGTATTGCTCAAACCTTTTAGCACGACCCATTGAGAGGCTAATTACCTCGCAATTACTTTGTCATAACTTGTAGGTGTACCGTCGTTGATCTAAGGCCGACTTGAAGCCAGCTACTCGTAAAATATATCAAGCTGTGTAAGGTGTATAACAATATCCCCTACAGCAGCAAAGAGTACATGAACTAGCCTTTAACTTACCGATGATCCTTAGGCATTTAAACCAGTTAGACAAACAGATAACTGATAATTCACTATATAGATATTTTAGAGTTAAAATTTTCTTATGACAAAAATTTCACGCAAAAACCAAATAATGTTCCATATTTGCACTTTCTTCTCTATGGCACTCAAGGTCTGAACAGTTAGTGACCTCCAAACAACCGCCCTGTTATTGCTTCATGAAAGAATATTCCACTATTACTCATAGACCTAAAGTTGACACTCATTACCGCTGAACGGAATAATGAGAGTTACGAGTTTAGTCGTAAGTTTGGTGATCCGTGATATCAGTCAAATTTAGGTCGGCTTAGTGATCATGCCTCATATATGGAAGCAAACAATCATGCAATAGGGTTGAAAAAGGCAATTTAGTTAATCGTCTCTCAAGACCCTTTTTGAAATTATCGCCTTGAGAAATAGCCTTAAGGCGAGAAATTGCAATGACTGCCGGTCAGCGACAAACCTGCAGACAATGAGTAAGACATCACACAATATCTTAAAATTTTACTGGGTTGCTGCGATCGTCGGCCTCCACAATGTAATGTAACTGTAGACGCAACAGATTTAGCAAAGCAATCAAAAGTTCAACGTATCATATTTAATATTTAATTGTTTTATTAATGTTTAGAAACATTTTTATTTATGACACTACATTTAAAAAAAAATCAAAACAACACTATCAGTATCGCCATTGACTTTATAGTGTAATTAATGGTATCTCCAACAAAATGCATAGAGTGTCCATATTTTATATCGATATGTTAATAAAATTTGTTAAAAATGTATATTTGTTCCTTTAAAACGCAGTCGAAACGCTCAAGCCTCAAAATATTTCATTCCCATAATTGTTGAAATTATTCCGCAAAATGAATGCTTTATTTAGGAATTCGTAGACATTTGCGGAGCGAGTACGCCATCTAAAATTCGACATCTAAAGAAAAAAGTTAGTTCGCTATCTAAAATTCGAAATTCAAAGAAAAAAGTTTTCTATACATACGTAGTTTTTCTAGGTACCTATAAGGTATATAATCTGACTTACAATTTTCAAAATAGACAACAATTCCTTGATGTAGCTTCTGAGCGGTGACGTAAATACACTTTGAACCCCCCTCCCCCTTCAAGTGTCTAAAGGGCCCCATGTTGTTAAAATCTATCTACATCAGTGGTTGGCATACAACATATTTCTTTTATTATAAATTATTAATCTGGCTAAGGCGCCGCTTTTCGGGGAGAAATATGAGCAATTTTCATAGCGCTGCAAGAATTATTTTTTTGAAAATCCACGATATTTTGGACAAATTTGGCTGGGCCCCGCTTCTTCGGGGAAATGCGAAACATTTTTCATAGCGCCACAAGCAATTCTTTTTACTTTCATTACTCTTTTTTCTTTCCCGGCCCACCAACCGACGAGGACGGAAAGTATTTTGAACGCTCAAGATTTTTTTTCTTGATGAAGACGGAAATATCCATTTTGAGTGCCCCTGAGTAGATTAAGACCATTTCTAGATTGGAATCTGCTTTGAAATGTGAGTGAAATTACATCAGTTGAATGTAATTTCTCGGTCTCGTTCACACGAGATAATTAATTACATCAGACATTGAATTAATACAATATTGACACATGACAAAGAAATCAACGTTTTAAATGCATTATCAAGTTTTTTACATTGCTTAATGGAAACAAATTTAATGGCATCTGGCAACATAAGCTTCTAATCAGTATTTTGACGTTTTTTAATAAAATTTATTAGTAATAAAATATCTGGTTGATACAAGGTATCATATACTTTTCGATATCGTCTGGATAAAGCGTGATTTTCAGGTTCGATTTACATAATCTATTTTTTTTAAATGCTAAACTTTTAAACAAATATATTTATAATACTTACAACAAAGCCACATAAATTATTGTGAGGATTCTAAAACTCTTTGCTTACCCTTATAGAATTAATAATAACCGAGTCATGAGAACATAAAGTTGTTTACGTTACTTTTGACTAAGGATACTTAGTCATATTTACTCATTTTTCTAAGATCAGTATTAAGGGATTTAGGTATCTTTTAATTTTGTAAATGCCGCCATTTTAAAACAAAATGGCAGAAATATCTTATCTATTTTAAATCTCAGCATTAGGATATAAACAAACTTTGTCCTATTTAACTGCGTAGTTTCTGAGTGGGTACAAACACACAGAGATATTTCCAGCAATATTTTTTTTTGGATTCCCTGGATCACAAAGTTGAAGATCCGGTGTTAATTTGAATTCCAATTTTTGTTTGAAAACAAAACTAAAACTGCCCTATGTACATACTTCAAGAAACACGTTTTTTTGGCAAAATAAAAAGTTACCTCAAAAACAACATACGTGTTATTTTGTGGAACTCTCTTCTATTTATTAAATGTTTTTGTTGTGACTAGTATGTTGACGTATCACATTTTTAATTTTTAATTGTAGGATGTTTAGTAGTTTAACATCCGGTGCTAACTTGAATTGAAATATTTTTTTGAAAACCAGACTCTCCCTACTTATACCTATACTTCGTGAAACAATTTTTTTTTGTTAAAGTCAAAAGACAGTTCAAAAGGTGCCATATGGTGTGGTTTTTGTGGCACTGTTGTATATTTTTTTAAATGTTTTTGTTGTGACTAATGATATTATTATGTTTTATTATATTACACGAATCATAATTTTCAATAGTTGTGTGATGTTTAGCTTTCAAGTATCTTTTCATGTTAATTAGCTTAATGCTCTCTTACTTGCTAATGTCTTCCAACAAAAATAATGTATAGTGGCTGCTGTTCAAAATTTCATAAATTTTTATAGGTACACCACAACATGCGAATGGGGTCGCGGCCACAAGTTCGCATACAGCTATCTTAAAATTTCATTTATTTTGCTTTTTTTTAAAATAATTTTCTTCAACAATTCGCATTAAATATAAAACTACGCTTCCATTTTAATTCAATTTAATTCGTAATCTACTATAATATATAGTTGAAAGGACAAAATGTACAATTAAAATGTCATAGACAAAATCCTGCAAGAAGGCAATAAACTGGCAACATGATATTGCCAAAAAGTTCTGCTAGTGATACTATTTTAATGTCACCTAATCAGGCTATAGCCTGTTCTAAGGCAGACATTTGCATGGGTATGTCCTATATAAAATCTAAGTAAAGAAAAGAACAATACCAATTTAGAAGAATGTATACACTAATAGATATTATTCGTCCTTATTAGCCGGACAATAGTCAATAACACCTCGTCTTTGACATCCAGAATATCATTTCGAAACGGTGTAGAGGTTTTTAGGCCATGTTATAAGAAAATTTTAGGCGATGTTATTATAAATTAAGTTTAGCTTATTTTAGCGTTTTTCAGTTTGTAAATTTGGTGGATGTCTCGTTTTAATATTGCAAAATCTCCATCGAATCATATATTGTAGAAACAACACATGCCGTGTCCTGTGGAGTTTCTGATACAAACGATTTCTTCTCTATATAAGCAAGATTATAAACGGATTTACCGCTTGAATTTTGTAGCGCCCGACGTTTTGGCAATGTTGCAATCGCTGTTCTCCAGTGTAGATTGGCTACCCTGGACAAACTTTTCATGGTAAATCCGTTTATGTCATAAACGAATTTGTCGTAATATTTTTTATGTTATAATCTTGTTTATGTATATTTTTATGCCAAACAACCGCGTTACTCTTCAATAGCATATTTTTTCTGCAACATATTTTGTTTTGAATGAAAACTTGACGCTCAAGGTTTCTTTGCAATAAAATATGCATCTTGCATCGTAGATATAAAAACAGTAAACAGGTGGATCTCGTGATTTTTTTTTAGGCTTCGGAAATAATCACAAGTTTTATCTTTAAAGGTTTTACTATTTCCGACTATTACAATATTTCCCTATCTATTGCAGAAATATTAATTACAACCTTTAAAAAACAATTAATTCATAAGGAAACATTTAAAAGCATCCTGAAGAAAAAAAACGAAATGTTCGCTGAATGTGTATGTATGTAGAGCGCGCTGAACGTCGTAAAAAAAGTGGTTGAGACGATTCGTCCGCGGCCGGACACGTTTCGGTGGTTTTGGTTTCAGTTTTTGGGGGGGCGACCGCGCGGCGCGCTAAGAAAGTCCTGCCTATGGGTGAGTTTTCGCTGGCGGTATATAAAGAGCCGCAGCCCCGACGGGGGCATCCAGTCGACCGTGGACACCCAACTCATCTGCACAATGAGGGCAACGGTGAGTGACACTTGACACACTAGTTCGATCGAGAGCTCGCTGCAGTTTACATCATGCTGTCGGGCACACGATACGAATCATCCTAACGACTGTAATTACAGTCGATACTCAAGTCGGCCTTTGAGGTATCCTCACTTGAGTTACAATTAATCATCACCAGCAAAATTGCTACTCATTTTACACTTAATTCACGAGGCGGTTAAATTGCTCGCTTTTCACCTGACGTGCATTCTCGTGCTTCAAAATAATATATATTGCAATAAGTAGAGTTCACAAACATGACCGAAGATCATTAGGCTTCAAATTTCTTACGTAAAGGCCGGCTTCCAATTCCTTCCTATTTCCAATGATTTTTAAATTCCATTATTTTTAGAAAACTAATCGTAATATACCTTATAAAGGACATTTATTTTGGATGATCATAAAGTTGTCTATGTTTTGTTAAAAGACTAAGTAATATAAATTGAACTATTCCATTACGAATTTCATATCCGTAATCTCATCAATACATGTGTAACAACTTTAATATGAAATTTAAAATAATGATATTTCAAAGATGTAGATATTTAGTATTTAAAGTGACTTTAAAATTAATTTTTATTTTGGATTAATACATCACAGAGAAATGATGAAAATACGATTATTATTATTATTATTATTATGTTTTATTCTGGACAGGCAGCTTTGTTGATACGTCCAGATCAGATCTTGTAAAGCTAAATAATATTACCAATATAATATGAAAAATATTAACAAGTTTTTAACTACAAATCCAGTCTATTTTCAAATTGATTGACAGAGTTTTCAAATTGAGTGTAAAGACATGTCCACCACTTTATTTTGCAGAACGATCAAAAAAGGACTAGATAAAAATTTTGCACGGTTGAGTTTTTTTATTGTGAATTCGTAAATTTTTGTTGACGTTGAATTTGTACATCGTAATAATGTGTTAAATAATGTATACAATAATCACACATTATTACTATGCAATAATGTGTGATTGTATAGGAGGGCGATCTTTTGGGACTTCTTAAGTACTCCTTTCAGTGAGTATATACTTAAAGGAACTTAGGGAGATCTAAATGCACTTTAAATACTAAAGTGGTATATACTTTGGTTGTACCTAGATTCTACTTCATTACATGGTCTATAGATTTTTTGTTGTAATTGAATACAAAATATTGTCAGTGAGTCATCAGCCACAACTGTTTGCAACTGCCGTTTAATGAACGAACATTATTTGCTTCATATATCTTATTGATGACATCTGCTGTTAATTGTCACTTCGCGTCCTATTTGTATGTTATCCCTGTCATTCAACCCTTTGTTGATCGTATGATTCTGAGGAGAAAACCCCCTCGTGAAATCATAGAACGGTAGATAACTGCATCAATTGTGGAATCTGCATCCCCTGTTAAAAAGCGACTAAATCATCTTTGCTCAAAAATCAAGGGTTAAAGTAGGTAAACAAGCCTTTATTGACGCGTAAAAGCTTTTCAAAAGAGAGAGAGAGAGAGATTACCATGTACTGCCTAATTGTTAAAGAAATTGTGAGTTTAATAGATAAAAAAATCGGAAAAGATAGCAGAACAATCAATAACATAAGCACCCGTCCAACCTTATTCACACATTTCGATACATAAGTGTGTTGGCCATTTCAACTCTTTCAATAATACCAAAATATAGAAAAGATATCTCACTTAAGGCCACACTCAAGGGACCCACTTAAGTATCTACTTAAGTATGGCCTTTTAAACAGTAACCAGCCAACCTAGGGCACACTGAAGATCAGAGACACCCTAAATATCCACTGTGAAAACAGCCGCCAAGTGACATTATCTTAGTAATACGTGGTTATACTAGTAATACGTATAGTAGTATCGTAGTAATATCTTAGTAATACGAAAGGCGTGGTTAGACAGACAATTAGTAGATTATTTTTTTTCAACGAAAATTTGTTCAGAAGCTCCCATGAACTCGATTTCTGCTATAAAATTGTCAACATATTGTTATTGTTTATATGTATGTATACGTGTTACTTGAGATTGACCATTATTCGAGAGATCAAGAATTTCGGTACGACCTGTGCAAAACATGTTTTGGTAATAAAAGATGTTAAGATGTTAAGATGTTATTTAAATATACAAACTAAATTATATGTATCTTAAAAAGCACAAAGAGTAAAATAAAAAAAATCTTTTAGTAGAAATAATAATGTAACCATAAACAGTACTTAACCTTGATTTGTTTCTATAAAACGTTAATGTAATGATATTAATTTGTCATTCTTCTATATTTATTATGACAAATAATCTAGAAAGGATTTTCTAGTTCTACAAAAGACGTCGTATCAGTGTGTGGTTTGATTCATGTTCTCGTTGAATATGAATAAACTGCAATAGGCTTCCGGTCTATATTTTCTAGCACGCGTCGCATCTGTGTACAGCATAGGAAGGAATCGTCTGTACCAGTCAGGGAAGCTAATCAGAGAATAAAAAACCCGTTGACATTTCACATAAAAATTATAATCCCATAGTGACTAAACTAGTTCGTAATGGACGATTGAGTTATTTAATATATTTAAATTTCTTATTAAATAAACACATTATTCAAAAACAACAAAAAGCCGAAAGCATTTGTTGATTAATTAGTGTCGCCATTCGGATGGCGTATAATTAATTGTGATATTTTTATCGACGTTTATGGACTCGACTTTTCTTGGTCAATCGGACAGTGACTATCGTTAAATTAGCTAATAGCTATACAGCTACTGACTTCGAATTTAGATCATCATATATTTCAGAATCAATATCAATAACGTTGAGGAAATCAGCGTCGAGTTTATTTCCGTTGCTTTGTTAAAAATTGAGCAAGTTGCATCAATTCGTATTCAATACTTGTAGAGAGAAACTTGTGGTTTGTCGTTTAGGTACGCAAATGATTTTATCATCACAACGTCTTATTTACATTACGTCCACGTTTTCAAATAAATACATTTCTACATACACATATAACATGCTTGAATATCTAGAGAAGAAGATACTTATATTCACGGTTTTATCATAGGTATTGAATTTGTCTACAAACCAATGCTAGAAATTTAATAATAATAATATGTTTATTTGTATCAGTGTAAAGTATATACTATATTCCAAATATTATTATCAACTAGTCAAATTATTACTAAATATACATAAAATTATGTTGCAAAACCAGACAAGGCACCCACCCACTCACCAATGGGTACATCCTCAAATTACGCGATTTTCATAATACTCCGTTATAAATCAGAATCGAGATATAAGGAACTTTTATAATGAATATAATTAGTTAATTAAAACATGTATACACGATAAGAAATCGAAGTTGGATATTATAAAAAAGTCAAAAATGAATTTATCGCACTCGACGTTTCGGCGATGTTGCAACCGCCGTTAAACAGGGTAGACTGAACAACGGCAGTTGCAAGCTCGTCAAAACGTCGGGTGATACAAATTTCACGCGGTAAATTCGTTTTTATTTTATTTATAATGCATACATGACATTTTATCTGTAATATTTTGTATCAATATTTGCTTCACGTTTTTTAAACTTATATATAAAATAATGTGTATGTAACATACATGTACACGTATTGTAGCCGTATACACCCAACGTTTCGACGACGTTGCAGCCCCGTTGTCTAGGGTAGATATGTCTACCCTAGACAACGGCTGCTGCACGTCGCCAAAACGTCGGGTGTTACAAACTTCGCGCGGTAAATTTGTTTTTTAAAATCTTATTTATGATTTCAAACAACCGCGATAGTCGCCGATTTCATATTATTGCATACATACTAAAAATATTAACTATTACGAGTATGCCTAAATTGGTATGTCGACATAAGAATTTTGAGCCCAAAAATAAATTACGATAGATTTTAAGAAAACTAGTGTGAAGAAGATATAACGTATTAAGCACCAATATTTATACATTTTAATATGAACCTACGGTTGTTCGAGTTAGTCTACAAAAACCACTGCCTTATTGGATTTATTAATCCCTGCAGCTGAAGTACCTGCTCAAAGGACATTTGTGTGTATATTCCAAGTTATGGCAGTATTACAGATGAAGCTCCCTTATAAATTGTCATAGCGAAAGATCTTTCAAGGTTTATTTGGCCTACGTGACTAATTTGCACCCAATGCTCACAATAATTGAGAAATCCGAGACTCTATCCAATAGCCGTCAATTTTATCAAATCCGCTCATTTACAAACACATTTAATAGGTTTATTTCGATATTGCTATGTTTAGGTGAAGCGCGCTAACGGCCAGAGTTACGTCAACCATTTCTAAGAGGCGTCTTAATGTCATGTTTGCAGTATCATTTACGTAGGCAGTCACGCTATTGCTGCCCATACTGGAAACGTTATTCGAAATGCCATCGCGAAATCGTGATATGTCCTTGCGTCAAATCCGCTTTTAAAATGTTTATTTCTCCGTGTTCGCAGTTGTGCCTGGTGGTCCTGTTCCTGGCAGCAGTCGCCGCCGCAGACAAGAAGAAGGAACTGCCTCTCGACAAGAAATTGGATAAACGCGGTCTCTTCGATCTTGGCTATGGATACGGAGTTCCTGGTTTAGATTTGGGTTACCTCGGCCATTCCGATCGCATCGGAAAAGCTTACGTCGACAAATCTGGACTTCTTAATAGCAGGAGTTTGTATGGCGATGCCGGTCTTTTGAACAGCGGACTTTACGGTTCGTCATATTATGGTCTCGGCGGAGATTCCTGGTTGAACGGTGGTGGTCACCTTGCCAGTCGATCTGGTCTGATCCATGATGGAGGTTACCTTTCCGGACAATCCGGTTTGATAAATGATGGTTACCTTACCGGACGATCCGGTTTGATTAATGATGGTTACCTTGCCGGACACTCTGGTCTGATCAATGGTGGTTATATCGCCGGACACTCTGGTTTGATCAATGATGGCTACCTCTCAGGACGATCCGGTTTGCTCAATGATGGGTACCTTACTGGAACATCCGGTTTGATCAACAATGGTTACCTGGCCTCTCGTTCCGGCGTAGTTGACAACGGTTACATCGGGGGACAAAGCCTTTACGGTGGCGCCGCCCTCCTCGGAAAATCATACTTGGGACCCGCCAAGCTTTTGGACGCCCGTGAAGACGTCACCAAGACTGTCACCATCCTCAAGGGAATTCCAGTGGGCGTCGAAGTCGCCAAACACTATCCAGTACAAGTCGATAAACCAGTACCCTACCCAGTCCAAGTACCAGTACCGCAGCCCTACGAAGTACTTAAACATGTACCTTACGCAGTCAAAGAATACCAACAGGTTCCAGTCTCTGTTCCCCAGCCGTACCCGGTCGAAAGGAGAGTACCGTATGAAGTGAAAGTGCCAGTCGACAGGCCCTACGCTGTCAAAGTTCCTGTTCCCCAACCCTACACAGTCGAAAAGAAAGTACCTTACCCAGTACAAGTCCCAGTTCCCACGCCGTATGAAGTTATAAAACGCGTCCCAGTACAAGTTCAGGTTAGGGTGCCAGTACCGACCCCTTATGAAGTAATCAAGAGGGTCCAGGTTCCAGTTCAAGTACCGGTCGACAGGCCGTACCCAGTTGCTGTGCCGCAGCCGTACGCCGTTCAAAAGCAGGTCCCAGTACCGTACACTGTAAACAAACCAGTCCCTTATCCGGTTCAGGTACCCGTCGATAGGCCAGTACCAGTTCAAGTGAACAAACCTGTTCCTGTACAGGTTCAGGTGCCGGTTCCTCAGCCGTACCCAGTATACAGCCAGGTGCCGTATGAAGTACAGCGTCCTGTGCCGGTACCAGTGCAGGTTCCAGTCGACAGGCCCTACCCGGTTACAGTGGATAAGCCAGTGCCTGTGAGAGTAGATAAGCCTTACCCAGTCCCGGTGCAAGTACCATACCCCGTGTCCTCCCCGCAACCCATAACCCTTGATACTTACCGCACTGTCTTGGAGCCACAGGCAGTGGGAGGGCTAGGCGTCGCCGGATCTCTCGCTTCTGACGTTCATTCGGTGTTCGGAGACAACGGCCTGGGCAGCACTGCCTCTACGTTGGCTGCCAGATTCGGGGCCGGCGTATATGGCAGCACCGCCGCGCCTTTCTTGCGATCTAGCTACTACGGCAACTCTATCTCGCCCTTGTATTCCGGCTCCCTGAGCAGCACTCTCTCTCCCCTCGGACTCGTCGGCAGCACTGCCTCTCCGTTGGCCGCCAGATTCGGGGCCGGCGTCTACGGCAGCACCGCCGCGCCTTTATTGGGATCTAGCTACTACGGCAATTCCATTTCGCCGTTGTATTCCGGCTCCCTGCGTAGCACTCTCTCTCCCCTCGGACTCGTCGGCAGCACTGCCTCTCCGTTGGCCGCTAAATTTGGTGGCGGCGTGTACGGCAGCACCTACGGCCACTCCATCTCGCCCTTGTATTCCGGCTCCCTGAGCAGCACCGTAGCCCCCTTATTGGCTAGAGGCACCACCCTTGGCGGCAGCCTTACGCAATTCTCAGGCCTCGGCGCCAACTACGCCTATTAAACTAATTGCATTTTCGTTTAACCAAAGTAGTAAATATATTCTCACAACCTTCCTTAAAGAATGTGTTAATGACAAATGAATTATCATAGTACTTTTAAAGTACTATCAGATACATTCAATGGAAAGAAAATGCGATCAGTGCCAAAACTATATGTATTAGAATTTTAAAAATGCATTATGTGTCAATTAATGCTATTGTTATCGTCTCACTATTTTAAGTGAAAATAAACCGAATTATATTATATGATTGTGTAATTATTTCAAATATGCTCATGGTCGCAATAAATAAAATCGGGCGATTATGCAATTCTACAGAACTAAGGTTAACGTTAAAAAATCGCTTGCAATATTATGCATCGAAAATAGATAATGTCTTTAAATCTATTGAATAATAATTAGACCAAGAATTTAACCTTCGTCGAATATTCGAAAATAAGTGTTCTTTTAAAGCTTAGACATTTTCACCCAGTTGAAGTAAACATATCCATAAGTGAATTCATAATAAGTGAAAGACAAACAAGTTGTTGACAAAATATTTATTATAAAGAAGGCGTCATTACAATGGCAGAAAACATCAAAGTCTAGACAATTTTGATTCTTTTTTAAATGAAATATATTTAAAGATACCTATTTAAAGCTATTATGTAGAGCAAGAAGGGCAAATTGCTTATTTATGGAATCTCGCAATTGTGCAGAGCACGCAAAAATATACAAACAAGAGTACCTACTTCAAAGTTTATAAAGAGAAGTGCTATTACAAACTTCCGAAGATCTTAATTGTGTGCTCAAATCAAATCAAATCAAATAATTTATTGTCCTAAAAACTAATACATAGTTGTATAGACAGTTGTATTACATTTACATTTGTCCGTGATATAATTGAATTCTTCATTAATGATCAAATTCTTCTTAATCAAAACATAAAAGGTTAATAGTAAAAATAAAGAAGGTATTATTGTAGAGTTTAATCGAGTCTCACCATTTAGTTTACCACATAAAAAACACAGAGTAATTAATTCTTTAAAATACCGACAAAAATAAGTTTTTTTTTAGTATGAAAATAATACATGTAATGTCAAAAATAACAAAAAAAATGTGACGGTTGTCAAAAAGTAAAATAAAATGTCTTAGTGATTATATTGTAAATAAAAATAGTCAAGGTATAATTAATATGTGCCTACCTAATAATAGAAATAGTCAATACATTTTAGTCAAATTGAAAATCGTTTTAAAACCTATTACAGAAGGAGATATAGCCGAGATGCATACAGTTTTTAGAGATCGTTAATATCGTACAATTCTCTTTCAATGAGATATAATTTGAGTTTATTTTTAAATTTTTATTCGCGGCATATTTTTTTTATACTAGAGTGAGCTTATTGTAGCATATAATTCCGACGTAACTCGGATCCCTTCTAAAAAGTTCTAGATTTGGACGAGGAAGAATCAGATTATTTCTTGTCTGCATATATTTCTAAGAGTTTTGAAAATCTTTTTAAAAATATGCTGATATTTCCATTGGGTGATCGATATAAAGAGAAGACGTATATGTTACTTTCGGATAGTTTTACTCCGCAGCATTCGATAACTGCTCGCTATCTAGATTATTCTTAATTCGTACCATGGTTCCACCCATTTTAAAAATATTTCTATGCTGGTAAGCGCCAATATAAAAACCAGGCAGATTTAACGACGTCTTCTCATTTTTTTTCCAGAATGCTCCACGAAGAATGAAAAAAACATGTTTTATAGAATAGCGCAATTTCGTGTAAATATCTGGTGGATTAGCAGTGTTTCTAGCTTATTTTCCATTAATATAGTGACAAAATCGTGTGACCACTTTAAAGGAGTGTTTGGATATGTTAAAGCGCATTTTTTATTTTCAACAACGGTTTTTTTTTACTGATTAGTGACCGTGGACGAAACATGGATCCACCGCTATACACCAGAGACTAAGCAGCAGTCGAAACAATGGACTTCTCCAGGCAAATCTGCTCCGAAGAAGGCAAAGACGATCCCATTGGCCGGAAAGGTCGTGGCCACCGTTTTTTGGGCCACCATTTTTCACAGGGCAATTCTTAGATGGCTTCCCGGCCATGCAGGAATCGAGGGAAATGAAAAAGCCAACGAACTTGCTAAGACGGGAGAAAGGTAACGCAATACGCCCCTGAAACTTGCTGTGGCGTACCAAAAAGCCTTTCAAACATAATGCTCAAACAAATATGTTTAGAACAATCCGTCAACCAATAGAACAACACGCCAAGGTTAAATCAATCCAAAGCGCTAATTAAGGCTTACGACCCTAAGACGGCCCGTGGCCCTTATCGCTAAATAGGAACAATCTACGCATACTGGTGAGGGGGCTCACGGGGCATTGTGGCCTTAACAAACACATATACAACCTCAAGCTCCGAGATACAAAAATGTGCAGGTTCTGCCAAGGAGCAGAGGAAACACTTCTGCACCTCATATGCGAGTGTAGCCCGCTGATGCGTAAAAGATACACTCACTTGGGTGGTCATTACATCCAACCTGAGGAGGTAAAACAATCTGGAGACACAATGCTGTTACGGTTCTTAAATGACACGAGGCTTAACGCAGAACTATAGTAGGTGGCGAACACAATAGATCAGCTATGGTCGCAGTGTTACAATGCTCATAAAGACCTTAGAAAAGCCCCACACAACAAATATTAATACACAACGTTCATCTAAAAGCATTTATCCATGTTTGACAGGAAGAAATCTGTAAATAAGATGAGGATGGATACGGTGGACGCCCTGATATGAACCCATGCTGGTAGTCACCTATGTACCATGTTACTGCGTCATATACCTTCTCAAAAAATACTTTTTCAAAGATCTTGTCGAAAGTACAAATCACAAAGAAAATCACAGTGCGAGAGAAGAGGGTCATTTTTCACTGGCCCTGATGTTTCTAGACAATGCTAATTTTGAAGATAAATATTCGGGAGAAGCATTTCAAAAAACTTTATTCAAAACAGTCGCAAAGCAAAGCTCACATTTTTATTCTATGTTTAATAAGATAGTTTTTTTGCACCTTTATTTACTCTATTTTATCCTATATTAATGACATCGGACAATACTTTAAGTACTCAAACATCCTTCTGTTTGCAGATGATATGAAATAGATCTTTCAAAGAAGACCTTAATCCCATTTCTTGCATATAAAATCGAATCGCATTTATTGCTAATCGAATCACACTAGAACAACAACAGCTATAGTTGAACACCAATACCAACTCTATATTAACTTTATTCTCACAAATCTGTTACAAAAATCTAAGTATTTTAATAGATTATACGTCCCAGTTTATCAATCATATTTATATTATTATGAAAAATACGTTTGAAATGCTGGGTTCCATTTTATTAAAATTATTTTCTAATGTATATACCATTTAAACGATTTTTAATGCTTGTATCTGCTTGAACCTTGAATATTTCTCACAAGTGTGGAACATCTTATATGGAATGTATGTAAACAGAATAGATTGTATTCAAAATAATTTCCTAAAGTATTTAAAGTAACGGATATATCTTACATTAGATAATCATACATAGAACTCAATTCTCCATAACATGACCTTACTGGCGGATCGAAGACGTATTACGATTTAGAATTCCTCGACGAAATCATTAATAATTAATTAAATTAATTAATACATTCCACTGTTAGAGCGATAAGACAGTCCACATTATTTCATCTTAATCGTTCGTAGCAACATCAATTCACCTGATCAGCAACAGTTGAAGAATTCCTTGTTCCTAAAACGAGAACTGTATGTGCTCAGCGGCATTATCTTTTTATAGCTCCTCAAGCCTACAATAAAGTTAAAAAACGTAATAAATCTTAAAAAATCAACATTATTATTTTTTAAAATTTTATTTTTGTTAAAAACATACAGCATAAAAAATAACATATACGCATAATACATAACAGTAGTAAAGCCAATGATGTTTTAAATTATTTGGTATATAAGGATTACAAAATATGCTAAACAATACAATACAAAGAAAACCAAAAAGAATTTAAAACTAACAGTTAAAATAGCTATGTGCGAGTGTATGGTTGTTGGTGTGTGTTTGTGTGATGGAGAGCGTGTATGTGTCGTGTGTATGTGTGTTTGTATGTGTGCGTGCATATATGTATGTGTGTGTGGGTGTGTGTATATGTAGTGCGAATGTGCTTGTGAGTGCTTGTATGTGCATGCTAATTCAATTCGATCTGATAATCAGCTTTTCACGTACCTCACGTACCTCCATATGTCAATATCGTTAAAGCATACATTGTATGCATGCATAACGTGCGGCAATAACGAATTGGAACCATAGTTAGTGTTGAACCTTGGTTGGTAAAAAGCTACTCGCCGGTCCTTTAATGTCTCTAAACCATAGCGTTGCAGACCTTCAGCGTACGACAAGCTGTTGGAAAATAAGTGGAAATTTTACCTGGCGTATAAATCGTTTTTGAATACGCTCAATCCTCAGCTTGTATTGAGCGTATTCAAAAACGTATTTATAGAAATAAATTCATACATGGCTTCTAAATATAGGTATAAAGGGGGTACAAAAGCTATTTTCCATCTTGAAGGATAGGAAATTGCAAAGTAATAGACTCTTGTTTCTATTTTTGTTTTATTTTTTGTACACATTATAATTAACGTGAGTGCATTAGAAGTGCACTCGCATTCTGTAATCTCAATAAGCCTGTCTGAGTATGTATAATATATTTGTATGATTGTGTATATACTTATTTCCAAACAAATTTCCAGTTTTTAACATTTCTGGTATACAATATTAATAAAATTTCTTGTAATATAATTTGATTTTCGAATAGTATTATAAACTTAATTTAATTTCTTGTAAAATAATTATATTTAAATAAAGTACATCTTTACATCATTTTTAGGTTGATTTATATTTAGAAAACTACTTTATATGAAACGTTTTATCCGTATGATTAATTGTATATTCGGTATAATATCGCCATTTATGAATCCCTAAAAATCGTCAATCGGTGAAGGATTCGGCTTGGATACGAAATTATTTTCCTACATTCATTATGCCGGGCAATATTACAATAATAATAACGAAGTTCATATGAATGCGTACGACGGCCATCGGTATGGCAAAAGTGTGGTATCGCGTATGTATGATATGATCCGATTTGTTATCGATTGATATTTTTTATTTTTTTTGACCGTGGCACCAATAGGACTAAGGAAGTGAGCTCGCCTTATCACAGGAGTGTATAGCAATGCGGGCTCCGTTTTACTTTACTCGGCACATTAGGAAAACAAAATATTAACATTTAACTTATGCGCAATTTATCCTGGACTCAGACAGATGTATGCCTAAATTTAGAAGCATATAACGTTAACTTCTGGGTTGTAAATTATATTTCTTTTGTGCTTCATGTACACGCGGGCCATAAACACAGTCAAACTCTTATTAGTAAATGTATTAATACTTAATTGTAACAAATTACTAATTAGTATATATGAAACGTTATAATATACAAGAAAATATCAATGGCTTGCTACTTTTTAAAAGCTCCTTTATTATTCAATTTCAGTGAAAATATTTCTTGTGAGGACGAATGAGATGCCATGTAGCAAGCAAGAACCCATTACTCAATAATTAAAGGAACCCTTAGCGTGCGAGTCAAACTTGCTCTTGACCGGTTTTATTTTTTGTTACCAACATTTCTTTGTTATAACGGAATAGATTTATAATTTCTGCACCGAAATTATTTCCCTCTGAATGAAAATATAAAAAAATGAAAATAATATTTAACTCCATCTGTAAATAAGATATATTATTTATAAAAATACAAATACTAGTGAAAAATTAAATATTTTTATTAAAAAAATATATAAAAAAGGTAATACTATTTAGCGCCATCTATAATTTTTCGTACGAATCGCTACATTTTTATTTCGCACAGCTTGAGTCGTTACGCGTGTTGTGTAAAATGTACTCGTATACGAGTATATATTCCTGTGATTTTCGTACGTTTTAATTCTCCCAACTCCGCTAAGAGCGCATTGGCACCTCATTAAATATACATTTTTTTAAATATATATACTGCTGCAATTTGATCTATCCTAGTTTATTATACAGTGAAACATACTTATACAGCGAAACATAATTTATTTTTGTTTATTTTTATAATAAAGGATTAATTAAAAAAATATTATTATGATTTTAATACAGCTGATACAACAACGTTGGATAACAAATGTCTCTTGTCTGTCATAATGGTGATCCAAAATTATTAACACAAATCTTCTTAAACAAATACACAATTTTCGAAATATCAATGAGACTGTAGGAAATATAAATAGTACTATACAGTATGTATATATAAATAAAAATGAAATGCTCTTCGTTGGTAACCGCATATTAGGTTAAACGGCTGAACCGATTTGGCATTTTTTATAAATGTTTGTAATATTCCAAATAAGGTTCTAACGAAAATGAAAATTGGAAATGTTGACTGTAATATCGAAAAATTTCTAAAAAACTGTTTTTTTTTGTACTTACGATTTGGAAGATGGATTATCCGTAAATCTATTTATGAATAGGACCAAAATATTAGGTTGTTTCTATTTTTGTTTTGATCGCTTTACTATCGGGATGGAATATTTGAATCGAATCTATTCAATTGAAAAAAAATGGGTTGGGGTGGAGTTTGTGGGGTGGATTTGGGAGGTTGAGGGGGTTGGGAGGTTGGGGGGTTGGGAGTTGGAGTTGGGCGGCGGGGATTGAGGCAGGGTGGTTGGGAGGGGCGTTTGGAGGAATGGGGTAGCTGGGGGGGTTGGGGGAGTTTAGGGTTCGGGAGGGGGAGTTAAAGTTATTGAGGGGTTTGGCGCGGGGTGAGAGGGTTGACCGATTAGCGGGAAAGTCTTGGGGTGACACAACCGACTTTTTACTTGGTTTACATATTCCAATAGCTTCTCACGAATTCACAAAACGATTACAAACAAATTTATCGAAATTTGGACACGACAACTTCTGTCGGGTCAGCTAGTAATTTATAAATATATACATAATTCCAATAATTGCAATTATTGCTTATACCAAACACAATTAATATCGCGTAACATCCTAAAATATGCAGGAGACCTCAACGATCGGACAATAGTAAAAATATTATTGTTGACTCGCAGAGAATTTGCACCTAGAATATTTCTCTTTCGCCTGTAGGTTTTCGGGCAACGGGCGCGCAATATATCGAAAACCTAAAAAAATTAAGATTTCCAAAGTTCCACATCGATATGTACTCGCTGTGACAGGTTTACTTATTCTGGTACATGTAGCAAAGCTCCAGGTGCTTTTTATGTATAACGTGTCACCGATATACATATCGATAATTTGGGATGACTTTTGTTTTCGATCTCTTTATAGGCCAAACTTTCTTTCTTGAGAATAGCTATCTAATTTTGAATTATCAGAAAAGAACGATATATCGCCAGTAATTAGCATAAGGGCAAAAATGGCTATTATTATTTATTCATTTCCAAGCCTTGCAGATTTAGAGTGTATTTATGAAAAATGCTGCAACAGCTCCTATTTAAGATAACAGGAGGAATCGAACAATTCTCCGAAAATAAATTTGATACCAAAATAAAATCCATGTAGTCATCTTCAACTAAAAGGAATTATTTATGAAGTTCATATAGTATTTCCACGCATAATACGCGTTTACAGACCCATTATTGATTGAACGACTACTAAAAGCTTTGAAATTGCAAATAAGAAACTTTAGATTACTAACTCATTTTTAATTCACATATGATATTCAAAAAATAGTTATTTCCAAATTTAGGCAAAAACAATAAAGAAAACCTAGAATATCGTGTCTTTATACCTGCCGAAATCAGTAAGCTTACGGCAAAATTTCAAAACCACCACTGAATGTTTTGAGATAAAGAAATGATAAAGAAATTTTGATTTATTTATTTACTTATTAATTTACCAAAATATAATTAACAGTAAGTACAGACCAATCCAAATTGTTATATATTATTCCATACTATATTATAATCATACATAATTAGTTAGATTGCCTTCTCGGGTTACGAAATAGCTACTCATAATTACATGAGTAATCTGGCCACATAGATTGACTTAAGTGTATTTCGAAGTGGTTTTCCGGTATACCCATGATAAAAGATTCATAACTCCTGTTCGGTTTTATTACCCTCCTCACCGTGTAGGAGATACCTGTCGATTTGTCATCTGGGTATTCTTCGTGTCTTCCTCGGTGGTGCTCTTCTTAATAGCCCAAATATGGAAAAACCTATGACTAATAATATGAACCCCTTTCAATCCGTCGCCATCTTCTTAAGCTATGGTAGATCAGCTCAGCTTTTATTATAGGTAGATCATGTACGGCACGGCCACGGCGTCAGCTTGGCCAGGTTTGGTTGTGCTTGAGTCGAAATAGGCTGATATTTCGAACTAGAATAATCGTCGCTGCTGGGTCTACGATGTTCGACCGTCAAAAAGCCATCATCCCGCTCCTGCGATATGATTCGGACGTCCGGTCGAGACAAGCGCGACTTCGGACGTCGCGGACGTTGTCGCGGCGGCTACTGCAATAGAAGTTATGGTAGACGACGCGATTGATTTATACGTATACCAACAGGATGAAAGTCCCAGCGAGTTGATAGCGTGCGATGCAGCAAAAGTGGAAATTGCGGCTGCAGCGACGATCGCCGGTGTGGACTCTATAATGTTGGCTGCCGTGATTATATCACGGCGGGATAAATAGGCCCTGTTCAGTTAGGCCATTATGACCCGTGTTAGGGTCGGCCCAACTACCGGTCAGCTCCCATCCGGTAGCCTACCAAAAAAATTTCGAGCTCGGGCAGGACTCTGTGCCTGCGGGCCGGTTTCCCCGGGAATCGTTTTTCAGTCGCTCATGAAGATTGCGCATCGTGTGGCGTCAGCCAATTGATTGTGCATTCCGACAGATAACCGGAGGAGTCTGAAAACGGCTTTGTTTCCTATAGAACGGGGAAGGTTGTTAACTTCATGACAGCCGCTCTTAAAATACCAATCAGCCACCCGATCCTGTGTGTGAGAGACGGACAATGGACCCCGTGGTCCCTGATAGACGTGGTTATTACTGAATCGCCCCTAATATAAGGGAGAGGACAACGACCTCAATCCCGTAACCAGTCGGGAGGCCGGAGAAATCCGGCTGATTATACTAGTAAGGGCGCGAGGGCAGCTCGCTGGTTGCATATTCCAGTGGACTGTTTCGGCCCAAGTCTTTTACGTTCACCTCACGGGAGGCAGAATGATCACTATCGTTTAAACTTCCTGGGGTGGCGGGTTCGCCAGTTGTAGTCGACACCTCCATGTGACCATATCCCGGCGGTTGCTTTTGTCCTTTTTACGGTCGCTGCCCGCTTTTGTTTAACGACAGGGGTGGGCGGCGGCTACAACGGCGGCTGCTGGGTATCGGGGAACAAAGGGGTACTGATTAGAAGCGACAATGATGCACCAGATTTACACCCTTAAGTGGAAAGGTTGCCGTAGTAATGCTTAACACATGTTGGGTCAAAGCGTCAACTTTCGCGTTGAACTGTACTTATGGTCTCCATTTGATTCATGCCTTAAGCAAATTTCACTTACCGTTCTTTTCAGCTCTCCCGAAACCTCCTTGTTTACATTTAAGCCTAAGTATAATCCCCACACTGTCTAAATAAAATAACATCCGGAATTGTAACCCTTGACGGGTTCCTCCCTCGAAGAGACACAGTCCATAGCTCGTAGTCCGCAATTTTTCTTTCCATCCGAAGAAAATTCTTCAACTTGTTTTCCATCTTAAAAAAACCACGTGGGAAGTAGTTTTAAAAAGTGTTAATCAAGGAAATTTAATCTTACAGTCGAGAGCCCAGTATTGTTTTCACACCGAATACAAAAGAACTGATAATAGAAATGCAGTAACCAAGGGAGCATTATGCCAACTATACCTTCAGAGGCTAAACTTGTTGAAAGTATTACAGCAGAGTTCCCATCTGTGTTGACGAGTCGGGCAGGTTAACAGAAAGCAATATCCTGAAGGTTTGAAGTTCGACCCAGATATTAAATTTAAGACGTTTTTTTAAGAAGATTTTCTTGTAATTATAGACTCGATAATAACACAACTCAATGAATAATATCTGTAGTTTGTTTTCACCACTACTTAATTTTTATGCCATCAATAAAGAGAAGATATAAATAAACTGTAAAATACGGATTGTTAGGTATTTGATGGATTTTACACCAACGTGGAAAAATAGAATTATTGACCTTATGAAGCGACTTTGACAGAAACTGTAAACCTGGTCGCCAAAGGTCTTCCAACATTATTTAATGCAATTTTCAAGTTGCAGTTGAAAAACATTTTTGAAGAAGCGGCATTACAATGCGCATTTTCTGCAGTCTTTCCGTCACAGTCGTAGAAGGTAAGCGAGCGTTTAGTAAACTTGACTAATTAAAAAATACATGAGAGGAACAATATTTCAAGAGTAATAAATTTGTGAGGAGTTATTTGTCGTAAATTAAGAAAGAAACAGCTTAAGGATGAGTTTTTACTGAGATAATACTAGAGATTGCCTTGGCGAAAATGAGGAGACGTATTTAAGAGCACGCCTCGCGGACATCAAGACTTCGAAATGCTAAATCAATCTTCGTTGACTTTAAATTACATTAATTTATAACGATTTTACCTTCAAACTATGTGAAATACACTCTACTTCAGATATACGCCAGCGATTCCCAACCTGGGGGTAATTAACCCCAAAGGGGTAAAATTGCATTTACTGAGGGGTAAAGGTAGACAAGGATTAGTACATCGTTCAGTCACAAAACAAAATTATTAACAAAATAATCTTTACCTACCTTACCACCATCATTAAGGATTATTTATTGCTTGAGTGCTAAGTCCCTTTTCAGTGTATACAGAAATCTTTCCATATATTTAAATTGAAGCCAAAGTGCATTTCCTTGGATATCGCGAAAACAAAACACTAACAGATTTCGAGAACACACAACTAGCAATATTTTCGCGAAAGATTGCTGGCGAGTATACATTATTATCAGAAGAAGCTTTAAAAATACTGATTCCATTTACTACAACTTACAGGTGTGAAAGTGGATTTGTGACAATGGCGACACTGAAAACAAAAGCAAGGAACTGATTATAGATGGAGCATGGCTATCAATGTGCAATGGCAGAAATTGCACCGAAAATTACATGAATTGTTAAAACTAAGCGATATCAACCGTCTCACCGACCAAAACAGGTCTAAAATAATGGTGTTTTCTTTGTTTAACTTTAAATGGTTTTAATAAATTAAAAAATAGTATATATTTTCCGGAAGTTTATGGAAAAAGTGCAATAGCTAGTTGTATGCACTAGTTTAAACTATGTTTAGAACTAAACATGCATTTTAAAATAAAATCTTTGGTGGTATTTGCGAACATCTAACCCGCTTTTTCGGCAATGGCCTAAAAAGGTTGGGAAACGCTGATATATACTATCAGCGGCGCATAGTAGATTTGCGAATTATTGCATTTTAGTCACTAAAATAATTTCAGAAAGGTCTCAGGAAATAACAAAATAATCGAAATGGACTGTTCTAATCGGATATATTTCAGTACTACACAAATAAGGTTTTCTGAGGAATGCTTTGATCCGGAAAGTACATAACTTCATTGTTCAACAACTTCTTTGTAGCAGCACACAAATGTTGCACATATGTAAAATGTAAATGTGTATATGTAATGTAATGTAATGTAATGTAAAATGTAAAATGTAAATGGACCTATGTAAAAAAACTGCCTGTTCATTTATTCCATGTCATATAATAACAAAGCATCCTCCCATCAGCTTTTATTCTTGAATGATGAATAATAAAATATCAAAATTATATTACAGGGCTAAGCAAAGTGGTATGGCCGATACATGGTTTTAGCGGCCGCGCCGTCTCTGGAGTGGATTCCTAATATTCGATTTAATGTTTGTTTCACTGCTAACAATAGTCGATTTTTATATTAGGTTTTATTGTTATAGTTAGTTGTTTTATTGTTATAGGTTTGTTTTATTGCTATTGTTATAACATTATCAATGATTACTAGAATATACATTGCATACCTAGCTTGAGCCAGGACCAAAAAAACCAATAACAGTAAGGAACTCAAAATTTCTGGCTGTGGTGGTACAGTAGGAACCAGTAGGAAAAAGGCAACAATTCATAATTTTGAATGATTTTTTTGTGGTTTTGGCCGTCGGACTTTACAGAACGTCGAAAAAATGCTAGCAAAACTTGAAAATTAATCATTTCAATCAATCTACGCCACTGTGCGCTATTTTTACACACTGGCGCGCATTGTTATTGTACTCGGTGTTAAGAATGCAGATGATATAAAATGGCGCTAAGTTGAGTTGATTTACGGTTTCGCTATATTGAACAGGGTTTAATATGTAGGTGAGCGCGACGATTACTGGTCATGTTTATACATTCCTAGGAAATCTCTTCGCGCATTCCTAGTTTGCGATTGGTGCCATGCGATCAAGCAAGACGCGCGCCGAGCCAAACAGAAGCCATCCGTTTGGTTATTCAATCGATAACTTGTTAAAATAGCAGGATGGCGATTGAATAACCGGTAATATAATAACAATTGAGCACTTTATGGGTCATTTATGATACCATCGCACAAACGGCTAATAAGAAGCAAATCGTTAGCGATTTCGTAACGAGCAATAAATACTTGGTGCTATAAGTTACTTTTAATATAAGTTAGGACCTAGTCATGCGTTCTTAATATAATTGAATATTGATCAAATTAATGAAATGGTCTTTTAAAATATCGCTATATCACTAAAGGATATTTTAGTTTTTATAAGCATTATTCACATAATGTTTAGTTCATCATTATTTAGTTCTTATAAGAAATACACAAAAAACTCTTCCGGTGTTCTTCTGAGAGCTAGTACAAGGAATCTAAAGTCCTTGACGTTCGTCAAGGACGTCTCTATTACTATAATCATGAGAATTATCATCTATATTCAAGGCACCATAAAGAAACACGAGTAATAACAACCAGACAGCACTTAATCCAAAAAAAGAGAACAAGTTTTGCACAAAAACACTTTTCTTACATTGCTCCTCGACTGTTCAACAAAATGAATAGCGTTTTTCCTGCAGGACTGAAATCTAGGACTAGTCACGGCGTAAAGAAAAACCTAACTAAGTCACTTTTGACTATGGGTCGACAAGAAACGGAGACATTAAATTAACATATATATTAAAATAGATCACGATTTGTGAGATATATGTATATATATAGAATTATTTTATATTTATCTATAAAGTATATATTTCTTTATGTATGTACGTGTATATTTATATGTATATACCTACATTTAATATTATTACGCTTTATTATTTTGGATACATATATAATATACAAAGATAAAAAAGCAAGTTACGAAAACCACTCTACCTTCTTTTATATTACGCCTACCTTAGTATATTCGACGCCTAGTTAGGATGGCTATGAATTTAAAAAATATATGTAATATTATAGATAAATAAAGAATTTTGAATTTGAATTCAAACCGTAATGTTTTATATCGCTCGTCCTGAGATATTTAACGTCCGAAATATACGAGTATATCTACCCTATGCATGTCTCATTAATTTTAATAATAACAAAATGTATTTTGCCATGGTGGATAGTTTTGGGAATCAAGCTTAATTCGTACCCTGAGAAACGCATGTTTTTAAAGTTAATCATTGTAATAATAAGCAAAAATTATGACACACTAAACTTTAATTTATAGTATTTATAAAAACAAATCACTAACAATGTACAATGAGTACGAATAAGGGCACTGCTTCTAATTCGAAAGTGTTGTTGTTTAGGATTTCTGGTGCACTTGTCAGTCAACAATTCGTTTTATGATCGATTTGTCAACACCAGGACAAAGTTCGTGCATCTTGTTCTGGCACAGGTGCACTTGATCATGTTTACGCTATATCATCGTGACAGAGGCATAAAAATAGCAATCGGTGCCTATTACGAGTTACGAATTAAGGAGTCTCTATTCGTACAATTTAGGAACATGGGCGCTGTGGTCGAAAATGACGTAATGGCCAACATATGACCAAATACACGTTGTTTGAAAGAAGTGTCGTTCTATTTGGAATATCTTTTAACAATATTTTCTTTAATTATCTTTTAACAATGTTTATGTAAGTGGCCAGTTCCGGAAACTTCACGTGTGATCAACCTTTCCTAATAAGGGGTACGGCATATGCATTGGTCACACTAGAAGTTTTCCGAACTGGCCACTGGCTAATGGGAGCTAATGGGCCCTTGCTGAGTTGGCCACGAAGACCCATTCTGTTTCAGGGTCGGTCACACTCACGGGTCAACACCCATCCGATGGCCTCCACGTATGGGGTGCGGGGCCTGGGTAGGACACTGGGTCAACCAGTCTCCCCTGGGAATCAAACCTCTGGCGCTCCTGGACGGTCTGCGCACCGAGCGGCGCAAGCCAATCGATTGTGCTCTCCGACTAACAATCGGGGGAGTCTGGGAACTGTATTGTTTCCTATAGAGCGGGGGTAGTTGTCTACCTTACGGCGACTGCTCTTGAAATGACCATTGGCCATCCGATCCCGGTTCAGAGTCGGGCAAAGGACGCCTTGGTCCGCGATAGATTCGGTATACTCCGTTTCACCGCTTCGTAAGGGAGAGGACCGCGCAAGCGACCTCGAACTCGGAACCAATCGAGAGACCGGAGAAATCTGGTCACAATTGGTAGTTAGGGCGCGAGTGCCGCCCGCCAGGTAACATACCTGGCTACTCGCGGTAAGGCGTTGGACTCTAACGGGTTGTGGCGTAGCTAGACGTCGGATTTGTTATGTCCAAAGTCTTCTACGCTCACTGCACGGTCGATAGAAGTACGAATCGTTAAAACGTCCTGCGGTGACGGGTTCGCCCGTTGTGGTTGACATCTCTCCATTCTGACTAACAGTCGGGGGAGTCTGGAAGCAGTACTCTTTCCTATAGAGCGGGGGTGGCTGAGGACCTTACGGCGACTCCGCTTGAAACGACCATCGGCTACCCGATCCTGGGTGGAACAGCTAGGCAAAGGATGCCGTGGTCCGCGATAGATTCGGTTTACACCGTTTCACCGCTTCATATGGGAGAGGACCGCGCAAGCGACCTCGAACTCGTAACTAGTCGAGAGACGGGAGTAATCTGGTCGCAATTGGAAGTAAGGGCGTGAGTGTAAGCCCGCTGGGTAACATATCTGGTTATCTCGCGGATAAGGCGTTGGCTTCTTACGGGTCTTCTGCGTTCATTTCACGGAAGATATGTAGAACGACTAATCGTTAATACTTCCTGAGGTGACGGGTTCGCCCGTTGTAGTTGGCAACTCTATTTAGCCACTTAGGAAACTAATGGGCCCTGTTGCAGTTGGCCACTAAGACCCATTTGTTCAGGGTCGGTCAAACTCACGGGTCAACACCCATCCGGCGGCCTCCACGTATGAAGTGCGAGCCCGGGTAGGACTCTGGCCTTAAGACCGGTTTCCTCCAGGAGTCAATCTTCTGGCGCTCCTGGGCGGTTTGCGCACCGTGCGGTGTCAGGCAATCGATTGTGCATTCTAACTGAGAGTCGGGGAAGTCTGAAGTACTGTCTCCTATAGAGCGGGGGTAGTTGCTTCACCTTACGGCGACTGCTCTTGAAACGACCAATCAGCTATCCGTTTCCGGTAGCAGCCGGATAGGCACCGTTGTCACAAGGGCGCCGTGGTCCGCGATAGATTCGGCAAACGCCGTGTCACCGCTGGGTTAGCTAGACGATAGATTTGTATTGCCTCTAAGTCATCTACGCTCACCTTTCGGGAGATAGTAAGATCACTATCGTTGTAGTTGACAACCCAAGTTGGCCACCGATTGATTTAATCGTGAAAATTTTAGCTGTAAGATTTTTAACGATTTTAAGTACAGCATAGCTGAGCCTCGCTCGGCTTCAAATTGCTTTTCGCCACGGAGTAAAGCATTTATGAAAGCTTTCACTATTCCTCACCGCTTAATTAACTAAGTATTTAGGAGTTTAACATAATGAGACTTTACTCAAAGGGTACCTTAGACCTTAGACTTATCTTTATAAAAAATAAGCAAATTATTCTTAACGTGATTTCCTGAAAATGTGAGACTATAGAATGATGTTTTGAGGGTTTACTTTGAGGTCACCCATTAGCAACGAAAGTATCACGATAGAAGCTTAGTGTTGTCATGTTGACTTGTTGTCATGTTGACTGATATATCCTTCGGTATTTCCAGCCTCAATATACCTCAGTAGATCAATCCAATTTAATATATCCCTCAGTAGATCAATCCATTCTCGCTTAACTTGAGTAACGTCAAGGATTTGGCAACGTGTTACTCGTGTTACTCGGTGTAAGTGACATTGTTTACATTGCGTGGGGAAAGACCGTGGGACGACAACGGTTTCAACTAATTGATCATTCGGATAAGCCGATTTCTTGAAGCGATTAAGATGCTTAGTGGAATCAGCGAGTGAGAGCATGTTGAGGGCACTTACGGTGTCGTATTACAGACTAATTGTTGTGAGTAGGGAAAATATATCACAATAGAGAACATTATTCTACTCAAAAAATTAAGTTAACAATCGCCGACAACTTTATTTGATTTGAGCTTTTATTACTGAGATTTTTTTTTCTTGAATATCGAAATCAAAAGGCTATTGTCTCCGTAACTAATGGGAAGCTAATTTAGTATATTATTATTTAAAAAATCGGTCGTGTACGTTCCTAGTACTTTGTAATGTAATTTATAAAATCTTTTACAAACGGCTATTTCTGCTTTAGGTAGTTTTCGCGGGCAGCCCGCGGTATACTGCTAAGGAAGGCAATTCCACGTCTGAATACTGTCCATGCGGTATTCTGATAAGGGGGGAGCTAATGGGGCTTGCTGAGTTGGCCACGAAGACCCATTTTGTTCAGGGTTGGTCACACTCATGGGTCAACACCCATCCGGCGGTCTCCACGCATGAAGTGCGAGCCCGGGCAGGACTCTGGCCTTAGGGCTAGTTTCCCCTAGGAGTCAACCTTCTGGCGCTCCTGGACGGTCAGTTCACCGTGCGGCGTAAGCCAATCGACTGTGCACTCTGACTAACAGTCGGGGGAGTCTGGAAACAGTACTGTTTCCTATAGAGCGGGGGTGGTTGCGGACCTTACGGCGACTGTTCTTGAAACGATTATCGGCTACCCGATCCTGGGTGTACAGCCGGGCAAAGGATGCCGTGGTCCGCGATAGATTCGGTATACACCGTTTCACCGCTTCGTAAGGGAGAGGACCGTGCAAGCGACCTCGAACTCGTAACCAATCGAGACACCGGAGTAATCTGGTCGCAACTGGAAGTAAGGGCGTGAGTGTATGCCCGCTGGGTAACACACCTAGATATCTCGCGGTTAAGGCGTTGGCCTCTTACGGGCATGTAGCGGAGCTTGAAGGTGGATTGTTTTGTCTAAGTCTTCTGCGTTCACTTCACGGGAGAGAGAACGAGTAATCGTAAAAACTTCCTGAGGTGACGGGTTCGCCCGTTGTAGTTGACAACTCTATATAATCTGATAAGGTAGGCACGTACCCGCACTTTTCAGTGCCATGATTTAGACCAGCGTTTTTCAACCTTTTTTAGATAGCGTCCTCTTTTTGTTAAAAAAAATAAAACCCTTACACGACCCCCCTTTAGACTGTAACTTAGTTCTTTCTACCCCCTTAGTGTCTTCCACAGCTGTAAATGTAAGCATCTAATAAATGAAGTAGTTATAAAAAGAATGGCGAATAACACATTAATTTTAACTGTTTTTCTCTTTCGAAGGTGTACCTGTTTCCATTTTAGATCAACATAAAGTTTTGTAAAAGCAATAGCAAAACACATAATAAATATTATTCTGTTTTGAAGCTGTAAATGTTTGCATGTTATGTAAATAAGAATTGGCAATTTTTTTTGATCCCCCGGGGTCTCGCGAACAGGGGTCTATTTGCGACCCTCCAGGGGGTCAAGACTCACTGGTTTAAAATCAATGATTTAGATAAATGAAACTCATAGAAGAAGATGTGGAGGATATTTTGAATTTGTAAAAGTGGTAAATGCCCCAAATTAGTGATCATGACCATGGTGGCCATCATTCTTAGCGGACACGGAAAATTCATTAGGCCCTTTTTACGAACATTTCAATAAGTCAGGCCTAAGTGCATTATAAGTGCGGTTGATTCGCCAAGTAAAATGATAGTAATCTATCAATGGCATCGATTCTTGGCGCCGCACAATCGCAACAAATGACGTAAATTATAGCACCGTAGCGTACGTACACATGCACGAGTAGGTACCTACGTTTGACTGGTCTTCCGTTGAAGCGAAGCCCTCTTATATAACAGTTGATATTAAAGCGTTGATCGTGACGTCCGACATTTCATGTCAGTATCGTAGATCTCTACTTGTACCAAATATCGCGTCACTTTTTGCACTGCCGCCATTTCGAATGCATCAGTGCTAAGTAGGAGATAATACACCGCACCGATTGTGCCAAGAGATATAATAATGTGCGGAATGAATAGCCCATCTCACTCTTATTAACTTTGTGATACTTATGCAAATGTACAGTATAATTATGTATATAAAATAGATAGAAGTAGTGAGTATAAAATGGCATTTTAATCAACTTTGTTGCCTCTGACATTATTCAGCGATTTGATGTTCGTTTGCTTTTATTTTACGATGAAAATCTTTTCATTTTTTTCTTTTTATGAATCACACCTTTTATTTGACCCCTCAGAATTCTTAGTTTAAAATTTCAAGTTTTAGCCCTTGCAGTACATATCAATATCATAGTTCTGGTATTTATTTATCGTTTGTAATGTTTTGAATTGAAACTCTTTTGTTTCCTTTTTTTTCAATTTTATACATCACACCGCTTATCACCACTCAGGAGTCTTTGTTTCAAATTTCAGTTTCAATTTAGCCGTTTAACCTGGAAGTCGGTGAACACGGAGATACAGAATCCCAAATCTATTACATTTATAGAAATCACAATGACCAAGGAATCGGGGGAAGATTAGTGGGGGGGGGGGGGGGGGAAAGGAGGAGGATAGGGATAGAGGAAATAACTTCGTTTATTCCAAACACCGAGTATGGTACAGGTAAAAATGGTTTTATTGATCGGGTTGCCAGGTAAGTCTTAAGTCTTTCTTTTAAAGATATTAATTGATCCTTCTTGGCAAAAAAGTGAAAGCAAGTTTTATAGGCGAGTTCCCTAGGCGTACTGCATGCATAGCAAATGATTTCCCTTAAGAAGTCTATAAATGTGGAGGTTTCGACAGCAAACTTCTCATGTGTCATCGCATTGAGAGTCCACGAAAGGACAAAGGTGAAAATATGTTGTCTTGATATGTAAGTATAGATTTATCTACAGGTTGTCTATTTATATTACAGATATGCATTTTCTGACGTTATCTATAGTAAAGATATTCTCAGGTACTATTGGTATAATTCACGATCGTTTAACGTAGGCGTGCAAGTCGTTGCGCCCGTATAACGGCAACGGTTACAGCGTCAGACCATGATACATAATAAAAGTCGCTTCTGGCTATATTGGAGTGATCCGATTTCCGCGGTCGATGTGGAACAATGGCCAAAAGGAGAGTGCATTTCCTTCTCTCCTCTTGTCTCTTGGCCGGCCAGCAATGCAACAGCATGCAACAACGGTGCAAGTGGGGCGATTGCGCCACGGCCAACCAAATGACTCTTAAATTAGACCGAGAGCCGAATTATGTATACTCTACGAGGAGCGTGTAAAAAAAAGTGATAATGAGTTACAAACTCTTTGGAACCATATACTAATACATATATGTTACTAGTGAATTTTTACCCGGCGATGGTCGAGTATCCGCTTCTTTCGCCCCCCAGTATTGCAGTTAGAGTCTTGAAATTTCGCATGCAGATGCCTTGTTGGACAGAAATCACGGTGTAAAATTTTGGATGGAATATCACGTATACGAAAGACGAATAAAAAACCGCTCTATTTGAGAAAATACTACATCATTCGTGGAGCATAATAAAAATACACTTTTTTTTACACGCTCCTCTACGAGAAGCGTGTAAAAAAGTGATAATAAGTTACAAACTCTTTGGAACCATATACTAATATATGTTCCTAGTGAGATTTTGCCCGGCGATGCTCGGGTATCCGCTTTTTTCGCCTCCCACTCTTACCCTCTCTTCCACGCCTCCCCCTAATACCCATGTATTTTTTAAATTTATTTCTTGTATAGGGCTTTTCTAAGGTCTTTATGAGCCTTGTAACACTGCGACCATTGCTGATCTATTGTGTTCGCCACCTACTATAGTTCTGCGCTAAGCCTCGTGTCATTTAAGAACCGCAACAGGCTTTTGGCGCCAGATTGTTTTACCTCCTCAGGTTGGAGGTAATGACCACCCATGTCGATGTATCTTTTACGCATCAGCGGGCCACGCTCGCACATGAGGTGCAGGGGAATACCCATGTAGCCTATGGTACCCACCGTTCCTTCAGCTATCTCTAATTTAAAAAATCACATCGGTTCATTGGTCCTTTTCAACTTCCTATTTCGCAGTTATACAATTATCATGACGATTGGTTGAACGGTATAGTGTTTGATGTGATGCACCGCCATCTAGTGGAGAGTTACAATAACGTGGATAGAGCGAAAATATTATCCGTGCTCAAATACCAATTTTTATGCTATTGCTTGAACGGTACCGAAGTTGACTGCAGCGCCATCTGGTGGCTAGTTACAATACAGTTAATAGCGCGAAAATATTATGCGTGCTCAGATGTCTATGTATGGCAACTTTCATGGCGATCGGTTGAGCGGTATAGAAGTTGATATGCTGCAGCGCAATCTCGTGGTAAGTCACAACAAACCTTTACCATAAAAAAATACATATAAGTGCCAACTTTCATGGTAATCGGTCAAACGGTTTCGGAGTCTATTAAGCTCGGGCAGATATACCAATATCCATTTATATACTCCAATATGATACGAGTACTAACAGGCACAGCTAATACATCTTTTATTAAGTTAAAAAAAACTAAAATCGATATTGTTTAGTTTTTTTTTAAAATAATAGGTATTTATTTGCATCTTGTTGATGGGTGTTGGCAAAATGAAAAAAAAACGGTTGCATCACCCCGACAATTTCTCGGCAAGCAGAGAACCGCCCCCGTGCGCCAAACCCATTACCCCCATCCCCAACCGATACTGATTGTGTCATGATAGCAAAAGTAACATATTTTATTACTTTGTAGAATTTCCGTGGTTTTTCAAAAAATGATGTCATATTTCCTTAAATATGGTGGCTTTTTTTGCGTCGCTTGTATACGATATATTTCAACTGCAATGTGATTTCGGCCCAACAAGGCATCTGTGTACCGAATTTCAGTCTCTAACTGCAATATTTCGAGATTAAAGTATGACTAGCGCTCCCTCTGGTGGACCGATTTCAACTACAAACTTTTCAACTCTTGCGATGACCGAATGATGCCTGCATATCAAATTTAAGCTCAATCAGATGATTTTTTTAGGCGGCATTGTGGAGAAATACACACACAGATACACAGACTTACAGACTTCAGTCTGGAATTAGTCCTAATCGTCTCGGGGGGTGAAAAATGAATGTTTCGGTCTTCATCTCGATATTTTTAGCGCGTTCACACTACTTCTCCTAGTGCAGGGAAAGTAAAAGGAATTTGTCGCGGTAACTATATACTTTTGTTGGAACAATTTTTGTACGGATCGAGTATTTTAATGCTTATGTGATACACTAGGGGTTGATTCCCCCCCGTTGATTTTTGCCCGTATTCATGTTTAGAAGTTGAAAGTCATCCTATGATTATTTACCTATGCTTTGCTATGTTATTCCCTTAATGTTGCAGTTGCTTCAGTTTTAACTACTTACTGGCTTCCTATTGAAGGATTGTTAAGAGATACAAAAGAAATGTAAGTAAACAAAAAAAAGTGCAATAACTGTGATAGGTCATTATAAAACAACCCTTCTCCTAGCCTCCCGCCTTCTTGATTCCCTTTCCTTACTTCTTCTCCTTTTTTTCCTCTGCGTCTTTATTTAATTTTAGTAATTTGTTTTCCTTTCTTTTATCTTTTTCTTTCTCGTTTTCTGTTTTTTTTATCACTTAAATTTGTATTGTTCTTTTGTGTAGCCCACGTTATAAATATATTATAAACTATAGGTTAGTTGATAGACAATGCCGCAAGGCAATAAGATCGCCTTTTTTATTTTGAAATAAAGAGTTTTTTATTATGATTATTATTATAAATTCTGGGAGCGATGAATGATTAAATGAATGATTCGCGCTGTCCATACGTGGCATTTTTACGTGGTTTCAGCATATCTCCTGAGTGCGCTGCAATACTTATCACTCCCTCATTAAAACTTGGTTGACTTTTAAACCGTTCATGTAGTAAGGCCATTTTAATGTACAGCTGCCTGATGTCCAGGACATTGCAATGATTAAAAAGTATCGGTAAGGCTTATATATCGATAAGACTTACGCACTTTCATCGGCAAGATGCATTTTTAGGTCACTTCTAATGGGCGGAGGATAGTAATCGCACAACCTCCCCATTCTAATATTCCATAACAGAGAAATTACTGCACGAAGGCGTAGCACGTAGTTTTCAATATAACCATCTCTCGAAACATGTATGCAAGTTTCCGTATATTAATATGGGTCTGCCAGCGAAGCCTATTATCGTATGTGATTCTCAAATATTTAGTGTATTATATTATGCTTTGTATTATTAAATATATGATTTCTTATAAAATGGAGTCCAAGTGAAAGAGAAAGAACACGTTTTATATACGTCTGTAGGTGGCTTGGTGCGTCATCAGACGAGATATTTTGAGTAATTGCCACTAAAGATAATTAATAAAGCGTTTATTCAACGTGTTACTACTCGTAACCACATCACATAGAATAGTGTTTCCCGCGGTATTAATTATATAACATTTCCTTAAAGTATTCTCAGTCTACATTTTGCCTGTATTCCTCTTCAGTAGTTAGAAATCATGATGATTTCCCTATGTTTTGTTTTGTTCTTCCCTTTAAGTTGCTGAGTTTTAAATACTTACTTGCTTACTAATCGAAGTTTTGTAAAGAGATAGGTACATAAAAAATGTATATATATATATATATATATATATATATATATATATATATATATATATATATATATATATATATATATATATATATATATATATATATATATATATATATATATATATATATATATATATATATATATATATATATATATATATATATATATATATATATATATATATATATATATATATATATATATACAAAAAAAAAGGTTGTGTCAACACTTTTCCGGCAATTATGACAATCTTGGCTAATGCCAAGGACCTCATCTCATTCTATTTAAAAATTGAACTGCAAGCGCGCGTAAAATTTGCCGTTAAACGTCGCGTGATTTAAATAATTGATTCCCCATACATTTGTATGGCGGACTTTAAATATTATTTGTGTCGCTTGTATATGAGATATTTTTACCAAAATATGATTTAGGCTTTACAAAGTTCGCAATATGATTTCGTAGTATTTCACAATATGATTTCGGCTCTACCAGGAGTCTGTGTACGGAATTTCAAGTATATATGTAAGTACCGTATTTTGATATTCAAGTAACACTAGCGCTCCTGGTGGACCGATTTTAACCACAATCATTAAATTCTTACAATTACCAAATAATGCATGCAATGCATTTCAATTTCAGCTAAATCGGATAAAGCTTTTGGGCGCTATCGCGTAGGAATACAGACCCTCATACACTCAGGCAGACTTCAATCTGGAAATGGTTTTAGTCGTCTCAGAAGGGGGACGGGGGTCAAAATGTATACATCTGTCTTCATCTCGAATAAAAATTTTAGCGCGTTCACAATACTTTACCTCCTCGTCGGTCGGTAGGCCAGTAAAGTAAAAATATGTGTTATAATTGTAAAACAGCCCTTGAATAATCATAACATAAAAATAATATATAATGAATATTATAGAAATATATATATTGTATAAACAAATCAAATATAAATAAAATAAAATTATAATCATATAATCTTAATGGCTGGTACGTCATCAGCGGAGATATTTCGAGTAACTGCCACTAAAGATAATTACTAAAGCGTTTATTCAACGTGTTAGCACTCGTAACCACATCGCATAGCATCGCGCTGCGCCGCGCCGGTTGCGTCACGTGGCGTTGACGTGTAAATGTCAAATTCGCGGCGATCTCGGAGCGTAGATGCACTTTTATGGAGGTGAAAGAAAGCGACCTGCAGCAGAGCGATGGAAAAATGCCGGCGGCCGGTGATTTTGACGTCGACTTGCTATTTTATGCGGTGTACGGCAGAGAGCGAAACATGCAAAGAATCTCACTATTAGTAAGCGAATGCGTTACTATGCGCAATGTAGCAGTGGCGCGAGCGACACGTTCCCTGAAATTGGGATTTTGCCGTTTGTGGAAATGAAATTAATATCGTAAATTACTCAATTATTACTCACTCAATTATTTTAAAGTAGTTTCGCATATGATTTTAATATTCGTTAATAGTAAATGGTGTCTGGTCATATCTTCAAATATGCATAAACTCCTATGAACTGTTTTTAAAGGAGAAAGTACAAAATGTTATTCCTTTTTATCACAAATAAAAGGAGAGTTTTTATTTTCAATAGTGATAAAGTTATTGAAGGGCTTTGGTTATTGTCCTTTGGATAAATAACAATATTATTGAATACGAGATCCATAACAGTTAAAAATTAAAAATCTTCTGGAAGCCATATTGATTTGTCTTTAAAAATATATAAATAAATAAAAATACTCTTTCGTAAATTCTGATACAGTTGAAATTCTGGGAAAATCAGCATATTTTACGAAGAATGGTTACGTGATATATCCACATTGCGATCAGACCGACAAGATGCATAAAGTTAAGCTAATATCATAGATCAAAATTAGTTAGATGACGACAACTACTACTTGTATATATATGATTAGAATTTTACTAGCTTTCTGCTTATGATAACAGAAAATTTTACTAAAAAATCTATGAAAAAACTCATTATTTTATGATTTTACGAAAGAAACATTTTACTTAAAAAAATGGTAAAATCACCCCGGGAATATTTTTGCATATTAGTTATTATTTTGTAAAAATTGGACATACAGTCTTTTTGCTTTTGAATGCAGAATGGGCCCGAGAAGCGTTTCTTTGTGACCTAAAACTGAAATTAGTTCAAGGGAACGAGATAGAGCAATACAGCGGAATATGAAACAAACGATCGTCGATAAAAACTATCTGTCAAACTTGTACTCGTCCGAATAAATTTGAACACATGTCGTGCGGTGTTAGATTCGGATGCATTATCTTTGGTGGGTAGTTTTAATGCGAAAAAGTGACAACCGCTGATTTCACATTCAGCTCTAGCATATTGCCCTGTCTCGTTCACACGAACTAATTTCCGATTTTTGCCCACGGAGAAACGCAATCGAACCCAATATTTTCGAGAATTTAAAATTTTCCATAGAGGTGTTAAACCACCCAATATCTAAAATAAGTTTTCAAAACATTGCACACAATGCTGTGTTTTTAGTCATTAAAAAAATGCCGATTGATTGCTCTGAGCGAATGATAATTCTAGGCATACTAAATTACAGAATAGTAGCGTTGTAAAATAATAATTCGTGTGGAGGTAATAAATTGGTCCATTGATATCTATGTTTAATTAATTTTAGCATTAAATTCTATAATCTACTCCCTACAAAATTTAAACAGCTGGAGGTCATAAAATTTAAAATAAACATCAAGGAGATGCTGATAGGTCACCCTTTCTATAATTTGGCCGAATTTGAGGGCCATGATTTTTCAAATATTGTGCCCATTTAAATTACTTAAAAAAGTAGAGCCTTATTGTCTGATTATTTTATATGGTCTTATATCTGTACTTTTAGTTTAAAATGCATAACGTAGATTTAATTTGATTATTTAACATTTTACTGACAATTTGAATATTACGATAAATAATTTTACTACGTATCTTTTCGAATCACTAACTGCTTCAAATATTAAGCTTCTATTTTGATTATTTATATTTATAGTTTGACAATCTGGTAGTTAATTCTTGACTAACTATGTATGTTCAGTAAAGAGTAGTAACGAAACTTACTACATAACCCAATTATTTTGACACGTCCAAGAGCGGTCTTTAGCCGTCAATTGGACATGACGAAAATGTAATGTAATGTAATGTATGTATTATTTCTTGTACAAATTTAAAATCTGTAACGGTTTTCCTATTTTTAAAAATTATGCCACGTTACAAGCTGTTGCAAAACCTTTATTTGTTGCAAAATTATTTCATGGTATCATTTGAAGATCCTTATCGAAACTAATGCGATCGTTCTTTTGGAAGTATTTCTTTTGCAATTAAATTTTATCGCCGTCATTAGGCATTTTATATATTATTTTTAATGCATCATTTCAAAAGCTTCCGTTCGTGTCTATTGTTGATACCTGTCTATTTATTTGTAGTCACGCAAGCGCGTAAATCTAAAAGAGGAACTGAATCAGTCGGTTTCACTGCTAGGCCAGTAGCTTAGTTGAATTACTGGTCAGATAACTATCTCTCATCGCGCGGTCGTTGTGCCACTAATACTCGTAAACTGCTCGCCATCTAGACGTATTTATTTCGCTTACACAATCCCATCGTCGACGTTTGTTTATTCATGTATACTTTTAATTTAATTGATGTATCGCTATATGGCTCTTTTATTCTAGTTATCAGATTTTCCATCTCGGGAGCTGCAAGCAAATTTAAAAGAAGTTGCTCTGGGAGTTGCAAGAAAAGAACCTTTTTTACAATAATATACAGGATATGACTGCATTGGATGGTGCATAGGGGAGAGGAGGCATACTAAACCTTACTAAATACCTTTCTACGCTTCCTTTCTCCTATCGAATAATTGCAAAGGTGAAAAGGGAAGAGTCGTGTCGACCCATTTTTGAAAGGTTAAGAATCCTCACCTTAACCTCACTCTATCTCTTTAAGTTACTGACTGAGTTTTTTAAGATTAAAGAAACATATTATAAAAAGTTTTCAGATACACATACTAAAAATACGAGAAATAAATTTAACATTTTTATACCATGTACTAAACTAAACACAGCAAGGCAAGACACAAAATACTCCGGGCCATATTACTTTAACAGGCTACCGGAAAGTTTAAAAACAATTCAAGTGGGAAGCTTATTCAAAAAATTACTTAAAGAATTCTTATTAGACAAAGCTTTTTATTCGATCGATGTGTTTGCCAATTTTAAATGATTTTTTAAATTTTTTTGGCCATTTTTTTGACAATTTAAAGTAGCATTTTTTAATTGTTATGACTTTTTCTGATTTTAATTGCTTAATTATTTTTATTGAATATTTTAATTTGCGATTTTAATAAATACAACTTAAAATGATTTTTATTCCTAAAAGCAATAATGAAGTACGTTTGAACTGTATGTACGTGGTGATAAATTTAGATATTGTAAAAATGGACTAATAGACTGTAATTTAAATGTACCTAGATATTAGGCCCGATTGCGTTTCTTTGTGAACTAAAACTGAAATTAGTCCAAGCGAACGAGACAGAGCAATACGTTAGAGCGGGATATGAAACGAAAGATCGTCGATAAATACTACCTGCCGAACTTATACTCGTCCGAATAAATTCGAGCATATTTCCTGCGGTGTAAGATTTGACCTTGGCGGGCAGTTTTAATGCGATAAAGTGACAATCGGTCATCTCACACTCTGCTCTAGCGTATTGACCTGTCTCGTTCACACGGACTAATTTCCGATTTTAGTTCACGAAGAAACGCAATCGAGCCCATTAAGTCTTTACAATCTGTCAATATTTTTTTTGGAAATAAATTGAAATTAAAATTGAAATATCTCTCCTTGTTATGCACTCTATCGCATAGCTGCCTTTCTCGATTTACACCCGCTACGCATGTGCTTTCGCATATGTGCATACGCTGCTAACGTATGGCTTGGAGTTATGGGGACGTGCAGCCGACAGGCAGAGAGCCATCGTTTTGCAGAAGCTTGCAGTCCGCCAAATAGTGCGTGTGCCGATTGATACGCCTGCAAGGCCTCTGTTTAGTAATTTTCGCATCATGACGCTGCCGTCCATTAATATAATGGAAGTAGCGCTGTGCGTTAGCTATCTGTATCTAGCCGATTTTATTTTTGCTAAAATAAAATCGAAATCAAAATAATTTTATATGGTATTAATAAAGCAAAAATGAAACAGTAGTAGTATTTGTCTAAATTAAATAACTTTACAAAATCGATATCCTTCGCAGTTATCACAATTTTCATTTTTCTTTCATTATAACTTTGTCACATGCATTTTTTATGATAAAATGATTAATCTTTTTAACAGAGAATGATTTATAATTGTATACATTTATCAATGTAATAATAAGAATTATTTCCTAAATTTAATGTCCTCACTATTGACAGACTTTATTGTTGTTTATGCCTTGGGCGTTGAGGATCACAAAGTAATTATCAAACAGTAGAAGTTAAAATATCAAAACGTGATAACCTTTAACCCTTTTTGCAAAATTATGGTATGTTCAATACTAATAGTAAAAGTAAAACAAACATATATGAAAATGACTTATAATGGCACCTTAGAATACAAATGGAAAGGTGCTACGCGTCCTTCACCCTCTTCTAGAAGATGGAAGGCTGGACCCTCAGTCAGATCCTGTGCACAGTATACCAGACAGTAGTTTTTCTTAGAACAAAATTGAAATTGAAGCAAGTAACGTCAGGAATCTTAAGGGCTACCACAAATCTTAATATGATTACACGTCTTCTTCTTGAAGCATCGTCCCGGACACATTTACGGTGCCCCGGCGACGCAGATGCTATTATGCTACCGATTTGTTCTGAGAATACCATATGCCGTCGACTTGCAAATCTCCACAAAAAATTAATAGGAAGAGCTGACACAAACTGCGCCCACAGCGCGTCACAGCCTACAGCGCCGTAACTATGGGCCTAAGGACGCGACATGACTTACCCCACGCCCCACTTCCATCGCACCCTCTTCCCGCATTGCCTTGTAGCTCTTGCGTGAACTTACTGGGTGTTATTATACTGTGCACTGTGTAAGAAACTGAAGGTCTTTGAAATATGGGTTTACAGAAGAATTCCCTGTATTTCGTGGACGAACGGAGTGTCGATTGTTGACGTGGTAAAAAGAAGAAGGAAAAATATAGAAATACATACTCGGAAACCCCAATATTTCAGACACATAATAAGGGGTTTAAAATACAATACAGGATATTAGTAATAGTAGTTCAAGGGGAATTGGGGTTTGCCGAAGATGGATACAAAAAGGCATCCTATCTCAAAAACCTAAGGGACTGGTATGGACAAAGTACAGCCCCTTTATTTCGTGTAGCAGCGTTGAAAGTGAAGGTATATATGATGATCGGGAACCTTCGTTTGAAGACGACACCACAAGAAGGAAATATAGAAAATAAAATGTAGGCGATAACACAGACTAAAAGTATGTTGCAGCCTAATAATTATTGTCAGTCGTAACATATTTGATCAATATGTATCGTCAGATCATCGACTCTTCTTCAGATCATCGACATCGACAGATCTGAATATCGACTAAGCGACAATAAATCCAATGAATATGGTGACGTAGGAACGGAAACTGTTCCTAAGTCAATATTGTGCTACAATGACAGCTGAATAAAAGCTCTCAAAATTACATTAATTCATCGCACAAGGTGACCACTCTGTATTAAATTATTTATCTCGTCGGTTTAATTATCGAGCGGCGCGTACAAGACCAACGATAACAGAATAAAGTGTTCAAAAAATCGCTTCAGTGCTGTTATTAGGTAGGACAAATTATCTGCAGATATCAATTAAGGCGGCCGGTTACCGCTCGTTTAGCTGACGGTGAAGCGGTTGCGAGATCGCGCGTTAGAACGTGACAGAGATAGTATCGTGTTTCGTTCTAACTCACGACCGCTTAGGAGCCTAAAGGCATCACTCGATTGTAGCTTATTGGGAGAGGTGGTCGAGGAGTCATGATTTAGTTCGGTTGCTGCAACCGGAAATGGGTTAAACGGCGACTGCTAATATTAGTTTTAATTTTAGCGTCCGGTTAGGTAGGAACAATCCGTTGGCAATCCGTTATACTATCCTGGACTCGTTGAAAAAAAATCATGTACAAGAATAACAGATATTTCGAAAAATGCCTATTGTTTTGAAAACATAATAGTTATCATAATCACGTAAAAAAATATATAAATCATATTTATAATGAATATAAACGTGTATTTAAACAAATGGTGGAATCAGCTGGGCTGCAGCGGAACTATTTCAAAACACGAAAATACGAGATATGAACATGAAATTAAATCTGTCAAAAAACATAATATTCAGTCAAATAAACAAAATACCTACGATTCATTATAAAAAAAATAATAAGCATTTATATCGTATTATCATAGATTATCAAAGACAGACCTACGTATATTCTGTCATGAGGAAGCGAAAACATAGCCATTTTCTTTGTGAGCATGGGACCTCTAATGCAGTTAAAGAGCTGACACGCAGGAAAACTAATTCTTGACTCAAAAGAGACCGAAAAAATATTCTTTCAAAGATACTGGACATTGTATAAACCACAGGACAAGGTAACGAACTGTAAACAAACAGATGCACAAACGATCTGCAGAGGTCGCCTTACATCTGGGCTTCAAGCATAGACTCTGATGCATATAATATAATCTAATAAAAATATAATAAAATATAATTAAGCAATTAATCTTCGGTAAAGCAACTTCATCCAGCGCCATTATCTATTGGATGGATATCCCCAATATATTTTTATTCTCTAAGAAGGAGATGTTCCTTGTAGACTTTGTGTCACTCGAAATACTTCCGATTAAGACTCTATCGGTATTATGAAATCGAAGACTATCGCGGTTGTTTGACATTATAAATAGGATAGAAAACGAATTTACCGCGTGAAATTTGTAGGACCCGACGTTTCGGTGACGTTGCAGCCGCCGTTGTCAAGGGTAAACTGAAGAGCTGTCAGTCCGTTGTTTTGCGGGTAGGCCGCAAACCAACGGACTTGCGGCTTTCTATGGAACGGCGATTATTACAAACAAATCGACGGAGTAGCAATGGGATGCCCCGTATCGCCGATAGTTAGTGACCTATATATGGAATATTTTGAGGAATTAGCCATAAAAACCTCCAAAATTAAACCCATTCTCTGGCTTCGCTACGTGGATGATACCTTCTGCATCCTGAAAGGCAACATTCAAACGGTGAAAGAATTCCTGGGTCATCTAAACTCCATACACCCAAAAATCAGTTTCACCTATGAAGTAGAGAAGGACGGCTCCTTACCATTTTTGGATGTCAAAGTGACGAGGAGAAGTGACAATACTCTCGGACATACGGTATATCGGAAGCCCACACATACGGACAGATATTTGCATGCAAGCTCACACCATCATCCCTACCATCTACGTTCAGTGCAAACGTCGCTTGTGAATCGAGCACGCGATCTATGCGACACTGAGCATTTTCCGAAGGAGATGGAACATGTCAATGATGTCCTTAGGAAAAATGGATACGGAAAATATCACGAGACACGCACACGATCTAATACGGACGAAACTCAAAAACCGAGCAGATCAAGAGCATTCTTACCATACGTCAAGGGCGTGACAGATCGAATAAGTAAGATGCTAAACAGATTCGATATAAAAACGATCTTCAAACCGACCCAAAATATAGCTCGATTTTTGAGGCCTGTAAAGGATGTAATACCACTGCAAACCCCGGGTGTGTATAAAGTCGAATGCAGCTGCGGTCTAGCCTACGTTGGACAAACGAAACGGCCCATAGCCACGCGACTGACAGAACACATCAAAGCTGTTAAAAACGTTCAGCGAGAAAAATCGGCGATCTGCGAACATATATTGGATAGCGGAAGTAACCACTGGATGCAGTTTCAAAATCCCATTGTTCTATCGAAGGAACAATTCTACTTTCCTCGCATGATCCGGGAAGCCATTGAAATAAGAAGAACTCCGAACTTCAATAGAGATGACGGCTACAAACTCTCTTCTACGTGGAACCCTCTTCTTAAAATGTTCCCGCCGCCGAACGCCGAACGCAAAGACGTAAAACAGGATACAGTGAGTGTTGTGTGCAAGACGGATTTTAAAAATTCCCGCGCTCCGAGCCCGGCCCCCCACCACCGTTATAACCTACGCAGTGGCGGCAGCGGTTTGCGGCCTACCCGCAAAACAACGGACTGACAGCTCTTCAGTTTACCCTTGACAACGGCGGCTGCAACGTCACCGAAACGTCGGGTCCTACAAATTTCACGCGGTAAATTCGTTTTCTATTCTATCGGTATTATCTAATATCAATCATTGGAAATCTTGATCCTTCTAAATGGTCGCTGTTTTCTAGGTTGTGTTCTCTAAATGCACTCTTACAATATCGATATCAAACTGAGTCTTTGTTTATTGGATGGTAACTTGAGATAGTCCATTTTTTCGGTGGGTTTTAGACAAACACGTTATTTTTCCAAACTTGCTATATATTACATACTATGATCTTATTGAAATCAATTAATCCAGAGAAGCGAACCGAATAGTTTCTCAATTGTCCGAAAATCGGCTACTTAATTGTATTTTTTGATATGGGCTAAATATATTAATAATTATTTCATCTATTACTTTTTTGGTCATATAAAAGCTAAAACCAAAATAATTCTTAAAACGACTACAATTGATAAACCATTCGCGAGTGCATTCTGTGATAGTCTTTACAATCGGTTAACTGGCTACTTTAAATTTGTTACACAAAAAGCAAACGCCAACAGGTGACAGACTTAATATTCCTACACAAAACTTAAATTACAAATTTGATAACTATTGCACTGAAAAATATATTTGAATGTTACAAAAAGAAAACTTCGAAACCCGAAATTATTCAAACCTTTTTAACCGACTTCAAAAAAAGGAGTTTATCAATTCGGTTGTATCTTTTTAATGTTTGTTACCTCAGAACTCCGTCATATATGAATCGATTTGGAAAATTCTTTTGTGATTGAAAGGATATACTTCCAGATTGGTCCAACTTTTATCGAAATCCTGTTCTGATGATAGGATCCATGAGGAATTGAGGTAACTCCTCAAATATTGTCACATGACGTTGAAAATTTACACGTTGGTTCAGTTACGATGACAATGCATTAAGCATGACCTCATTCTACAACTTGGGTTGTCTACTACAGCGGGCGAGCCCGTCACCACAGGAAGTTTTAACGATTAGTCGTTCTATCTCCCTGGAGTGAGCGTAGAAGACTTGGGACAAAACAGTCCACCATCTAACTACGCCACAACCCGTTAGAGACCAACGCCTTACCGCGAGATAGCCAGTAATGTTACCTGGCGGGCAACACTCGCGCCCTAACTACCAATTGTGACCAGACTTCTCCGGTCTCTCGATTGGTTCCGAGTTCGAGGTCGCTTGCACGGTCCTCTCCCTTACGAAGCGGTGTAACGGTGTATACCGAATCTATCACGGACCATGGCGTCCTTTGCCCGGCTTTCACCCAGGATCGGATGGCCGATGGTCATTTCAAGAGCAGTCGCCGTAAGGTACGCAACCACCCCCGCTCTATAGAAAACAATACAGCTTCCAGACTCCTCCGACTGTTAGTCAGAGTGCACAATCGATTGGCTTGCGCCGCACGGTGCGCAGACCGTCCAGGAGCGCCAGAGGTTTGATTCCCAGGGGAAACTGACCAAGGCCAGAGTCCTACCCAGGTTCGCACCCCGTGCGTGGAGGCCGTCGGATGGATGTTGACCCGTGAGTGTGACCGACCCTGAACACATGGGTCTTCGTGGCCAACACAGCATGGGCCCATTAGCGCCCATGACCTCATTCTACACCCAGGATTGGCCTCGAACGAGGGAACTTCGAACGAGGGAACGAGGGAAATTTTGTGTTTGTGCTGTTAACATTTAACAGCACAAACACAAAATCTTGTATACGCCTTCAATTATGATAGCCCGTTCTAAGATTCACCATGACATGGCTGCTGCAATTTTTCAAATTTTGTATTATCCATTGTTAGCGAGAAACAATACCAACTTTAATAACGTCATCCCACGTATATATCATCTGTAAAACCAACTTCGTCCTGAAAATCATATCGATATATTCAGCGATAATTTATGCATTTCAGAGCAACACTTATGCGGTAATTTTCATTAATTTTATGTAGTATATTTTATTTAATGCTCATTAATTTTGTTGTTTGTTACCATTAAATTATTCATTCATTCACACAAAATGTATTTTGACGTAGACAAGTAACCGCATAATTTCACAACATAGTATGTATTACGAATATTTTATTTGAGAACCGAACCAAATAAAATAAAATAAATTTAAAATCAAATGATAGGGTTCCAAATCACAGAAGATTCGAAACTGTAGAAATACATTATATTAAAAAAAAGAGCGAATTATGTATATAGGTACTTAACTTTAAAGTTTTTAGTCCGTAGCCTTAGCGAAACACTGAACTTACCTGGAAAGAAAAGAATAATATTTATTAATACAATACAAGAATAGAATCACAAATGTGCATAAATAACTTATTTCAATATTAGCTACTTTCTAAAACAAAATGAATGACTGATTTTAATAACGATACTCTCAAATGAATCGACGATGTTTAATCAATTTTTGGGGTGATTCATCCTCCATTGTATGATGATTATGTAATGATATAGGGCCCATTGTCATAGTGGTTTGGTCACCTGATCTTACATTGTAAGGTCCCGGGTTCGATTCCCGGCTGGTTCACCATTTTCCATTGGGATGAAATTAACGGAATTGCATTTTCAATTCTGTCGATCGAATGCGATAACAAGACACAAAACACACGTTATATGCACACATACATGAAAACATGTCATAGTAGGGTTGGTTGTAAGAGATATTTATGTGACAATAAACCCACCCATTGTGAAATTTCACAATAAAGAATAGAAATAAACAAAAATGATTACTTTCCGAGTTTGTGTCATGTTTGCATATTAAAGATAGGAGCATTAAAATACAATATATAAATCTCGATAATGGCTCTGAAGCAATATACAAGTGACAATTTGCAAAAAAAAACGTATTTTATATACAACCCAAAAAATCTGTGCTTGAACGTTCAACCTTCTTGTATGTTGCCTTATAATATAAACATTTCTTTTACAAAAAATATTTTTTTTTTTAGTTTCAAAATTTGAAGAACTTGACTACTAAACAAAAAGGTTTGACAAACGTTTGAACGCGCCTGCGCTATCTAGCGGTAGGTAACATATCGATAATAAACAATAATAGCGGTATTTTACCTACCGCTAGATGGCGTATTGTGCTCAACTTTTTTATACTATTTAAAAAATAATCAAAATTAAAAAAAAAACATTTTCTTTAAAAAGGAAATGTTTAATTTTTTCCACATTTCTTATCAGAATTGCTCACTTTCTCGTACTGATTCGCCTCCCTTCAAGGATGCCGGTTGTCAAAATGCAGCCTGTGTATTTAATCTTTATGAATTATTTTTGCAAAAACTCCTTATTTCTGGTCAAATTTTCAGATCCCCTTTAATTGTATGAATTAAAAATTTAATTTTTTAGTGATAATATAACAGTATATTTTGACATAAAGATTACGTTTAAACATAAAGCTACTCTTTTTCAGTTTGCTTAATTTTATTTAGAATTTTAGGATGCGTATTTTCTTTCTTCTGTTTAAATACCAAAATAATGTTCGATATCTGTCCAAATTTCGATAAAATTTCGTAACCATGTTATTGAATTATAGTTAATGATGCAGCATTGGTTCATTCTGGCGGTTCATTCATGGTTAAACATAAATTGTTATCGGCGGAACTCTCGCGGATTGTGGGCAGTAACGCTTCCGTATCTGTTATTCGAGAGTGGATAGATAGGTCTGGTTTAAACCTTTGGTTTATGCAATATTGAAGTGGGTGGTACGATATGTAATTCCTTTGATGGAAATTATCGCTTTTGTTGCTTTAGGGCTTAGTGGATGAGTTTGAGTCGGAAATACTTTGCGGACGGCCATTTTAATGGTGATGCCAGTATTGCTTCTTACGTTTATTGAACTGTTGATTTAAAAAATATCCCAAATTATATAGAAGACTACTTAGTCGTGCAGTGCTATTTTAAATGATCTAACTTCTATGCTAGCATATAAAAATAATCTTAAATTTGCAATTAAGAAATATGAATTCGTCATATTAGCAATTAGAGTAGGACTTCTCTGGGTAATGTGGACCGACGGTACCACGAATAATCGAAAACTCATATCTATAAACTCGTATAACACGGACTCTGTCGTAAATCGAGAGGGAATAATACGGTAAAGTTTTAAAATTAATGGATATGTAGTCAATAAAGTAAAAAATACATCTATTACATATGTACATACAGTCAGTTAAAAACGTAATTAAATACATACATACATACACACATTACAAAACAGTAGGTACTGCATAGTAAAATTGAAGAAAAGAGTTGACGTTAGGGGTAACAACATGGCCTGCACGTGGCCTTTTGACCTCGGTTAATCCGAAACTTGGTTAATGGGGGCTCGGAAAACCGCGGTTCTATACATAGCTTCCGATACATAGCTTTTCAGTACAACTTGGAAGTAAAATTATCATTCTATAAAACTATTTATTAGCTATGTACGAAGTATGTAAAAGTATGCTATTTTTTGCAGATGTAATAGCTATTAATATGAAGCGATGAAATATCGACTGATACAAACAACAAAATAAGCAAAATAAGATTTTTTTCTGATCTTACATAATAAAATGCACAAAGAAGAAGTTAGGGATGGCAGTGGGTATACCTGTATATTTACACTGCCTTTAGTGATAATGGACAGTAGATGTAAAGCATTTCGATTCATATATTTAATAATGTAATAAATAATTGCTTATAAAAGAAATTCCTTGCATATAATAGTTTTGGCCGCAGCAGTAGGAGCAAGACGGTAAAAAAATCTTCTGGAACTAACACGTGGACATTCTATATCAACAGCAATATAAAAAAACATCAGTTCCTTAAATAGAGATCTTCCTGCCTAAAATAAGGGCCAAAAAAGAACAGGGTAATGAACCGATGTTTCATCATGCTCGATAATTAGGGATCAGGGAAGCAACCGAAACAAAAAGAACGCCAAACTTTAATCGCGATGAAGTTTTAAACATACCACCACATATAACCCTCTAATCAAAAAGTTCTCATCGCTGATCCCTGACAACAGGAACGTTAGTTAGGAAACAGTGAGTTACGTGCGTACAGACGATTTTCAAAATTCCCGCCGGATTACTCATCGCTACGATCTGCCCGAGCTAGCGTCGCGGCGGTAAAAATTTAATTATTAACCCAAAACCCAGAGTGCCCAATGAATGCCCAAGTGCCGGTACACAGCGTCTTTTATTGTCCCCATGAATCTCAATTCCCGTGAAATCCGGCCAAATGTGGTATCCCAGTGCCTCGCGATAAGGCGTTGGACTCTAACGGGTGTGTTGGCGTAGTTGGTGGACTGTGTTGTTCCTCTGTGGCGTAGTTGGTGGACTGTGTTGTCTTTGTGTTCACACCACACTTGAAAGAGTGATTACATTTCGTTATACCTTCCTGGGAAGGCGGGTTCGCCTGTGGCAGTTGACAGCTCCAAAGTGTCGCCGTGAATACGGCAGATGTGTCTGAGAATTTCTATCGCCAATTATTTTTATTCGTCGTATGGATTAGCTGGTTAGAAAGCTGTCAGATACTAACCGATCTGAACCCAGCGCTAGAGTTTCTTGTACCTATGTTTCATCTTATTAGTAATTTAAGATTAATATATAGTTATTTGTAATAAAATTAGAATCATGGTAATTTCTCCAATTCGTGAGACTACAAAAATATTTAAGAACATTTATAAATAATAAAAATACCTAAAGTAGTGAATGATAAATGTAATAATAAAGAATTGGAGATTAAACATTTAATTATTTTTTGAATGCTTGCTTTTTCATTGACTAAATATTTTTCAGAATGCGATTTCATCTAGTAGAATTTCAGTCCCTATCTGATGAAGATCCCTCTGTATCTATAAATTTTAGGTCTATTACTTTTTTACACGATTGCCCAACAAAAAAGAAGTTTAATGTGTTCGGAGTTCATCTATGTATGTTTTCCGATTTTTTTAATTCCACAATATAACTCCTAAACGCTCACATCGATTTATAAGTGTGTAGTTTTGTCAGACTCGTTGTCATCCTGAATGTCATAGGGTACCTTAACTGTCCAAATAGTAAGTAAATAGTTGTATAAATGTCCAAATCCCCAAATGTCAATAAATAACATAAATATATCGTGGTTGGTATCAAATAAAAGGTCTAATTGAGTACATTCCGAAAATATGTATGTATCTCTATGGACAAATACATAAGCCATAAATATTTCGTAGAAAACAGTAATAAAAATAATTAAAATACATCAGTTCCCTTTTCGTAACAGTAATCGGTTCTTTAAATTTATTTTATTATATTAACTAGTTTAATCATATTACCTTACATTTTTAGTGATTTTAACAAATTATAGTTTTAACAAGTAATGTATATGTCCTTTCTACTATCATATTAATATCAAATATATATTATATGACACCAGGTTAAATATATGATAATTTATTCTCTTTAAGCTATAAGATAAAATCAAACAAGATATGGATACATATGCACAATACATAACAGATAGGTATGATTGACTGAAAGAGCTGGTTTTCTTAAAGTCCGCAATTGTATCATACAACTTATGACAATTAAAGAATGTCATAGAAATATTCTATTTCGAATGCAATGCAATGCGGCAACTAGAGCTGGCGAACCCGTCACCTTAGGAAGTTTTAACGATATTAGATCGTTTTGTCTCCCGTGAGGTGAGCGCAGAAAACTTGGGACGACAAACAATCCACTGTCTAGTTACGCCACCTGCCCGTCAGAGGCGGGCAGCCTCGCTTTGGACACAGCGGGCAGCCTCCCTTCTGACCACCTGTTTGGAAGGATATCTCTGTCTGGAATTAACCTTCAGGATACCTCCTGCCTCCCGACTGGTTACAGGATCTAGGTCGCTTGCACGGTCCTCTCCCTTATGAAACGGTGATACGGTGTCTACCGAATCTATCGCGGACCACGGCATCCTTTGCCTGGCTTATTCGCCCGGGATCAGGTGGCCGAATGGTCGTTTCAAGAACAGTTGCCATAAGGTTAACAACTACCCCCGCTCTATAAGAAACATTACTGCTTCCAGACTACCCCGGCTGTTAGTCGGAATGCACAATCTATTGGATGACGCCGCACGGTGCGCAAACCGTTCAGCAGCGCCACAAAGTTAAGTCCTAGGGGAGACGGGCCGCAGGCCAGCGTCCTACCCTGGCTCTCACTTCTGCGTGGAGGCCGCCGGATAGGTGTTGACCTGTGAGTATGACCGACCCTGAACAAATAGGTCTCAGTGGCCAAATTGCAACAGGGCTCATTAACTCCCCAATGCGGCAAATGAAATCATCAAAAAATCAATGAATTTACATAGACACGGTGAAATGCAATGCCAAAATCAAGGTCGACAAATCACGGTTGTCAGCGGGCTTTGAAAATGAGATAAAAGTGACTGTAACCGATTGTTGTTTCACGGTGAATTACTATCCGCGTTTGACCAAGACGCGGAGTTAAATGACTCAGCATTTTTACCGACGAGTAAACGTAATGGAAGCCAATGGAATGTAAGCGGATGTGATATTGAAACCGGGCCCCGATTGCATACTTGGCTTTGATCAAGGATGCTAACTTTGCTGTCCAAGTCGATGATGGTTCGGGACTGGAGCGTTGCTGTGTTTGAACTCAAAATATTTGCAGATTGAATTTGATCAAGGAAGTATTATTAATTCAGATGAGAATGCTGAGTGTGATCTATTACAATATACGATTATTTGGGTGGGTTTTCTCACGTCTAAAGGCCTTATACAGAATTCGGGAGTACCTCAGCGTCAGAATCAGAATACTACTTGTAAATGCCCTTATATTGTCTATAATGGACTATGGCGACTGTGTGTACGGCCCCTGTCTATATATGAAGACTGAGCGGTGACTTCAGAGACTGCAAAATGCCTGCGCAAGATTTTGCTTTAGGATTCCTCCACGTCATCATGTGTCACCATTCCTTGCGAAAGCTTCCATGTTGAATATGAGTAAAAGAAGGCAGCTCCATCTTGCGACCCTTGTACTCAAGGTAGTACGCAATAAACAGCCGCGATATCTTTACTCGATTATGACGTGGTCCCGTAACCGGCATGTCCATTCAACACGGGCACGTGAACAACTTGCTATAATACCCAAGCACAAAACTACACATTTCCAGTGCAGCTTTTCGTATTATTCTGCGGTTGTATGGAATCGGTTGGGAATGGCTTTGCGATCGAAATCAATTGCAGTATTTAAGGACCACTTTAAAAGTTTATTATTAAAGGAAGATATTTAGATGTCATAATTTGATTCTATTTTAAAATAACTATTGCTAATTGGATTATTACTATTGTCTTCGTTTATTTATTAATTTGTAACCTGATTATTTAATGTTAAATATTTTGATTTTGATTATTTTTGATTTATTATATGTAGATTATGAAATTTATGTAATTAGGTTATTTTATTTTAATATCATTTGATGTTAAATATCTTAAATATCCCGTGTTGATGTTAATATCTTGATTTTGATTATTTCGATTTGTGTATTTATTTGATTATGATTATTTGGATTTTTTGTTATAAGATTTATTTGATTTGGTTATTTTATTTTAAATATCATATACCTATGTATCAATAATTAATAGGTGTGTCCTGAAAATTAGGATAAGAGATATCCTGAGGATACCCCTAATTTGCAGCGTTTGTAGCTTTCTTTCATAGTCTTTGTCTATTTATAGTTTTAATTTTTAATCTGTGTGTTCTTGTTTTTTTTTGTATATGTTTTTTATAACAGCTGCAAATAAATAAATAAATAAATAATATTATAACAATCAATTTTAATAATTCATATATTTTTTTTTAGTTAAACAAAAATATCACAAAGATGCTTTATTTTACAAAATCTATAGAAGTTTTACTTTAAAATAAAACTTTTCCTATTCAATATTCGGTTTCAATAATTCCTGTCCACCCTAGAAATTTAGTTGGGTGACAGAATCAAATAAGCAAATGGTTAAGGTTTCGCCATTCGGTTCCTGTTATTTTTGTAAGCAAAATCAAAGTCTTATAGTAATTAATTCTTGAATAATAAATAATAATAATATTAATGATAATCTAGCATTGATTCGGTTCTTCATGGCATTGAGTCTACCGGACGACTGATATATTCTGGTTTTTAGTGTGGATATTAGTTTTGATCAGCTTCCTTTCGTTGCTTGGATTGCAACGTCACACCACCGATTCCAGCCTTGACCAGAGGATTTTCTGTTGGATTAAGGTCAATACTATTTTCTGGCCACGCAGGTCGGTGATATGGTGGTCACTGAACCACTTCATAATGCTTTTGGAATTGTGACATGGCGCTCTATCTTGCTGGAAGATGCACCGCTGATGGTCACCTTCAAACAAATCCCCACTGGTCGGTACCAGATTTGGGATACTGTCGATTCTGCAAGTAGTCGCCCAGGTGAGCTGCTTACCGGATCTATACTATGGACTGGTGGCGAATAAATATATTAGTGGGGGTAAGTCACAGTAACATTAAAAGTAGAACTAAGTGCAGATAGCCGTGTGAAAGGCTATTTACACATACCATCATCATCATCATCATCATGAAACCAACCAACCTTGGCCACTAGTCTATAGTCTCCACCCGAAATATCAATATCAATAACATATTCCAATCGTTTACAATATGGCAAACGGACCCTTAAAGTTTAAGGTTAATAGATGAAATGACTAAGCCACGTTTCGACTGTCCACTGTCCGATAAAATGCGCTTAAGAGGAATTAATTTTAAAATATGGCCATTGCTCAACTTTTGACATTTGGCTACTGAATGGGTATTAAGGAATGTCGAGAATTGGCGCGTATTATTTTTATTAACACAACGAAAGAAAATATTAATATATTACACCTCAACTGCAGTCAGAGTTTAATGATTTATTATATTATATCATTTGAATCAAACTGATAAAATTAACATGATTTATTTTATGTTATATCAAACCGTTTAATACGATTAATTCACGTCTTGCTCCTTTTTTCATTTATCAAAGCCAAATTCGAAAATATTATTTAGGTACAATTTCCTTTTGCATCATAGCCACATTAAATTTAGAGCTTGGATATTAAAAATTCTTTTATGCCATAATATCGCAGTATCGTAAATCAAAATTCATTACCTGACGCTTTCTCAATACTATTTTTAAAATACTATCACGATTACGTTCACGATGTTATAATTTCTTAATGACCTGTTATCATAAAACATTTCATTAATTATTTAAGACGGCAGATAAATTTATCGATTAAGGCCTTGATGGTTATTGTCGCGAGAATGTTAATTTTTAAATAGTAAGAGAACACGTCGAATTCAGACCTGTTAGAGGCTTAAGAATGTAGAATATGAAAAAAAATAAACAACGGATTTCTTGAATAATTATAAAACACACATATATATATATATATATATATATATATATATATATATATATATATATATATATATAAAGAATTCGTTTAAAGGATGACACTTTGATGAAAAAATAAAAATAATAAAAGCCATTTACATAGCTGGAAGGTTTTCCCGGACTGGACTGGGAAATGCTTATTGTTTAAACGAGATGTATTCTTGGATGAGTACCACTTTCGACGGTACACTGTAGGTTTAATGGGATCCCTTTATAGCTAGATGTGGATGAAGGGTGATCGTTCGCTAGCGATAAAGGGATCCCATTAAACCTACAGTGTACCGTCGAAAGTGGTACTCATCCAAGAATACATCTCGTTTAAACAATAAGCATTTCCCAGTCCAGTCCGGGAAAACCTTCCAGCTATGTAAGTGGCTTTTATTATTTTTATTTTTTCATCAAAGTGTCATCCTTTAAACGAATTCTTTAAAAAAAGATTTTACAAAAAACCAATCAAATATTAACAATATATATATATATATATATATATATATATATATATATATATATATATATATATATATATATATATATATATATATATATATATATATATATATATATATATATATATATATATATATATATATATATATATATATATATACGGGTGAGTTTAAATTAACCGGCATCTTTGAAGTGGGTAATTCAGGGCAAGTAAACAAGCAACTTTTGTTAAAAAAATGTAAAAAGCAACAGTTTTTTTTTGTTATATTAGAAAATTCGTTTCTTCAACTAAGTATGAAAAACGTTGAGCGCGCTGCGGTAATACCGCGAATGTTGTTATTCGCGATATATTACCTAGCGCTAGTTAGCACAACGCGCTCAACGCTTGTCAGAATTTTATGTAAAAGTTAACTTGTTCAAATTGAGTTTTTTTTTGTATATTTTTTTTTAAAAATTTGCCTATATTTTGCTCTTACGGATTCACCTAGTTCAAGGATGTCGGCTAATTCCAAGGAGCTAACATCAAGGAGATCCGCTTTTGGCCAATTCTGTTAAAAGACATTAAAATTTCATTTAAATTTAAAAATAGTTTGAGTGCCTACCTCTTAAATTGTACAAATGCAGATATTGAACACCTTATATTAAATAATTGAATCTTTATAATAAAAACATAATAGTATATGTAGTAATATAAATTGATGATTTCTAAATGTAATTTTATTAAAAAATTTATTTTAATTTTTGTGAATTTATTTTGTATATTATTAATATATATTAATTAATACCTATTAATACATATATAAATATATATAAATTTTTATCATGTTTTAAAATGAAAAAATATTGACAATTTTCATGACATTTTCTTACGAATTTTTATTAGGTAATTAAGATATTTCTGTTACGTTAAGTATGATTTTGTTTATTTATATAAATATAATATTATAGATTTCTTAGGATAATTAAAATAAATTGTCTACCTTGGAATTGGCGGCTGCCTAGTTAGGTTAAGACTTTTGTATATTGAATGTACTCATAATTTGAACTCAATAAATAATTTGAAATTTGAAATTAAAACTTACCCTGTATACATCTATATCTATACAGTTTTTTTATCTAATCGTAACGTCACGTCGCGACCAGTAAGGCATACCCACCCAGTAAGGCTCACGATGTTTCCTTTATTTACTTTTATTATTGCCGTGATTTAGTCCTAGATTTCAGTCCTGCAAGAAAAACACTATTTATTTTGTTGAACAGTCGAGGAGCAATGTAAGAAAAGTGTTTTTGCGCAAAACTTGTTCTCTTTTTTTTGATTAAGTGCTGTCTGTTTGTTGTTGCTCGTATTACTTTATGGTGTGTTGAATACAGATGATAATTCTCATGATTATAATAGTAGAGGACTACCTTAGCGTATGGCTCCCGGAAAAAATAAATGACACCCGGTTTTTTTATGTAGCTTTAATTAATAATGTCAATAGTGGCAATATTGACTGATACAGAACGGCATAACTGATAGGGTTCATCTATAATTGAATATTATCTAGGTATCTTGGTTTTTCGCGCGACGCGCGTTGACCGCGTTTCGTCCGACTTGTTTTTCGTCGTTGGAGGTAATCGCAGCTGGGGCGATGATGTCGCAACGATCTTGCTATTATGTCTGCCCGTGCGAATGATTCGCCGTATAACGTGACGAACTTCATCTCGTTTCGAGAAAGGGTGTCAATGATACACTCACTGTTAATTCAACTAGTTTTGCAATTTTCGCGAGAGTGGCTTCGCAGAAGACGGTGAGACAGAGGCGCTACTTAATAGCAATTAAAACTTGTCTCCGCGCAGATACAGATTAGTTTTAATAAGGCGAATGAATACTGTATTGCCGAGTTCGCTCCTATACAATAAAATAAACGCTCCTATACAATAAATAAATTCGTTTTCTATCCTATTTATAATGTCAAACAACCGCGATAGTCTTAGATTTTATATAAATCTAATAGTAGTTGTACGTTTGGTTAACATGAAATAGAAATGAATTAAAACTGTTAGCTTAACATAAAATTTGTAATAAAAGTCTAACAGAAGTTTGGTGGTCAGGCACTTATCGACTGCGCTGCCCAGATCATTTCAACTTTGAACTCTTGCATTGACCCACTTCTGTCTACTTTGAATACATATTTTTTGATGAATGGTTTCATCGTTAGTTAGCATTGTATTTTCTTGTTTGCGCCTCTCAGGCTTCCTAATTTATTCGTATATCTCGAAAGCCTATAATAATATTGTAATTTAAATATATAGGCTGACTCAGGGTCACAGTAGAAGAGTGGAAGGGGGGAGAAGGTATGATTTTCATTAATTCGGTATTGATACTTACCTTGATATGATTCTTATAAGTTCATACCTGCTATTAAAAAAATGTCTACCATCAATAATTCCAAAGAAGACGTTCGTTGGCATAGGAATATTGTTTACGTTGTTTGATGTTACCTAAGCCTCTATTATGTGTCATTTGTGTATGCTGATGATAGGATTGGCATATTATCAAGACTCAATTATTTATTCCATTAATTTATTATCTTAAATTTAGTAACAATCATTTTTCATAACAAAATTTCATAACAAATACATACGACAAAGTCACACAATTGCGAATAACACGTTCTATGTTAGAGCATAACTTTCAATAATTTCAATAATAAAATTAAATCACTTTAGAAATCTGAAAGTCAATAAACTATACAAAATCAACCATTACATTGTCTAAAAAAATTGCATTATAAAATATCAAAAATAGAAAAACCAAATCCAAAAAAAAAAAAAAAAAGTAATAGAAAGGCAAATCCATTGAATGGTCTCGCAAATAAATAAATCAATAATAATAATAATAATCAAGGAGTCCAATTTGGAAAAAATCAAATAATAATCAGAGTAAAAATATAAAAATACAAGCAATAATTCCTAAATCATGTTGTATCATGTATCATCAGTAAGTAAATTGTCTATAAAAGGAAGTGTTCAGAATAGGATTAAAATGGAAGTAAAAAAAAAACAAAAATAAATAAAATAAACAAGTAGTAAATTGTGAATATAAAATTTTAAAAGTCCGTGCCATATAGACATTTTGCAATAAAAATTCCATGGTAAGCTTTTTAAATAGTGCATATGTTTTTATATTTTTTAATTCCTCTGGAATCCTGTTACAAAATGTTATGCTTCTGTATTGAGTTGTGCTTTAAAATTATCCTTTGAACCCGATATACAAAAAAAAATAGTAATATTATAATTCAGATACTCAAACTACGACAAACTAATGTCTCCATGCCCCCAAATCAAATCAAATAACAATTGAATAAAAATAAACAATCAACAAGTTTTTATTTAATGTAGATACAAGCGTTCATGTGCTGCAAAGAAAACTAGATAGTATTTTTTTACCCTAACGCCGCTACACACGCAAACCAATGCAGGCGCAATACGTCTTGAATTCATAAAAAATAACTAAAATATATTTTAACATGATAGGCTTAATATGTCATAACTCAAGAACGCATTATCGGATTTCATAAATTCTTTTGCCAGATGGAAAGATATGCTTTAGGGTTCCGTAACTGGAATGGATCGGGAGCTGCCATCAAACGAGGACTTAGGAATTACCTTTGAAACCGTACGGTCGACCGCTTATAATTAGCTATCCAAACAGGATCTATCTATAAGCATATCTTTCCATCTTTTGCTAAATGGAAAGATATGCTGTAGGTTATAAATAGGATAGAAAACGAATTTACCGCGTGAAATTTGTAGGACCCGACGTTTCGGTGACGTTGCAGCCGCCGTTGTCTAGGGTAGACTCAACGGCGGCTGCAACGTCACCGAAACGTCGGGTCCTACAAATTTCACGCGGTAAATTCGTTTTCTATCCTATTTATAATGTCAAACAACCGCGATAGTCTTCGATTTTATATATGCTGTAGGGTTCCGTAACTGGAATGGTTCGGGAGCTGCCATACAAACGGAGACTGAGGAATTACCTTTTAAACCGTATGGTCGACCGATTTTAATTAGCTATCCAAACAGACCATCGAAAGCATTTTTGAAATCGGACTGTGCATTCTTGAGTTCCAAAATGTTGAAGCTGAATGACTTAGGAGCCGTAATTTTTAAACGAAATATTCAATTTATAAAATTCTATCTCCAATTAGTTTTATTTGAGATGTATGTGTGAGATGAGTATAGTTGCCTTAAACAAACCGATCCGAGCCAGTGCTAGTATTTTAAAAAGTACGTATAAGTTTCATCTTACTGCTAGTTTTATTGTATTATTGTGTCTGAATTTGAAATATTAATGTTTTTATTTTATTTTAATGATTTTATCTTTTTATTTCTCTTATTCATCGGCGTCATTCCAAAATACACAATGTGCAAAAACACGCTTCTGAAATAAAAGCGTTTGAAAAAATATGTCGACCAAAATGTCGTTCCGATTCCATCTACGTTAAAAGAAATAGTTTACATACACATACATAGTTGTATGGTTATTATGGTACTTTAAAGACCCGTCGAAAATATTATCAATAATAATTGTTATTACTTGTTGCATTCCGAAAAAACTACGTTGGTTGTTTTGGCACAACAAATGACATTGTAATTTTTATTTACATTTTACTTGATGGTCAATAAGGAATGTGGCACATTTATTGTTTTACACTGAGCTTTAAGCAAATATTTTTATCAGCGGAAAAAACGATGTTTGATTTTGACGTTAAACGATAATATTTAAACGACCTTATGACGCTATGACGATAATGACGTTAAACAAAAAAACGATTGGGGATTTTGACGTTACGATAGGGCAATAGTTTTATTTTCCATAGTCGATGTACACCACAGGTTTCTTGGCATATTCACCAATGAATAAAAACAATTATGTCCAAAAACATATTGCTTGTGTAGACCACTTCTACTGTGGCATCACAAAGATGTTATTGGCGATCTTTGATAAATTTTGAGTACAGCGTCATACATGACTGTGTACTCAAAACACCAATTTCGGCACATTGGTTGTGTTGGCATGACACCGACGTTATTATTTCTCATTTTTAATTCCAAAGTTTTTATCTAAAATTACCTAAATCTACATAATTTACCATGCTTTATTCTATGTCTAAATGGCGGATTTGTTGTACAATTCACCAACTATCACCACAATCTATCCCATTATCCTCAAGTTAGTCTTCGTCATATTTTTCGTAACATTTTCATTTATTATTTTTTAATATTTTTATTTATTATTGAAAAATTATGTTAGTTCGTTACGACTCGTTCGCCATATTATTATGCTCTCAAATCGAATGGCCACCGCGTCGTGATAACTTACGTATAGTAGGCATATTTTCGAATACTTCGCCGTTTCCCATGTCAGGTCTTCTCACGATATTAGATTTTATCGGACGGTTACATAACGCGATACCAATGCTCTGTACAGCCAACTAATACTATCGATATGCAACATGCACCGTTGAACATCGTCCTGTCGGAGCGAACCTCATCTGCAGAGATTAACATTTCAATAACTTTCAATGAAACCTTTAAAGTAGGTCTATTTTGCTTATTCTTTTATTATATTAAATATCCCCGGGCCTCTTATTTAAAAGCCAAAATTGGAATAATAAATTCGGAAACCTATATGTTAATAAAGATGTTTTCTTTGTAGTTGTCTGAAAAAAATACTTTAGGGCATTATGAGCTTGTATTTTACAGGGAATTATTTTACACGACAAAATGAGTTTGTAAAATATTTTACAACTTTTTTGTTTGTCTTTATTCGAGGAAAAGCATTATTTGTGCTAAACTGTAGGATATTCACACATTATTTATTTTCTCGTTAACGTAGCCCAGACACAAAGAAAAAATGGCGTTTATCATTTAGTTTTTATGTAGGATAATCTGTTTTTAAACAAAATCACATATTAAATTTATACCAAACAACAGAAAGCAAGTGAAATCTAATTAATAAAACATTATTATTTATGGGTATTTGAGTCTACTTCTTCGTATTTTGCTTTTAATTCTGTGATATGGTGTGTGTGTGCTATATACTGCACACTTAGAGTGTTTTATTTTTTTTTTAATATTCGTAAGATTAAGTACCTTAAAGAAAAAAAATAAAGAATAGTTTTTAATGTTTGCCTTAAAATATGTTTTCATTTAAAAATTTGATTAAAGAGATTATAAAAATTGTGATTATATGTAAATATACTAAACGAATAACTCAGTTAAAAATCACTTATAACTTTTTGGTTTTTGGCCATAGTTACCGGGAAAAAAATACTGAATATGTGAAAGATATTCAGAATTTTTTATAATATAAACAATGCTTTTCCTTTGTAGCGAAGCTCTAAACCAAGAAAGTTGTAAATTATTATCAACTCAGTTTTTCATATACAACAATGTTCCGTAATGAAAACTGTCATATTTTAAAAAAAAACCATTTACCATATTAAAAATACTCCCTGAAGCTCGATGTATATATGAAAAGTGAAACTAAAAAATAATTTGTCCTAACACCATCTTTACCATCCAAAATTAGTTAATATAAAAGTTTGCAGTAGTACTTTAAAACGACGTTTAAAATAGTTTTACTGGCAACTTATGAGGAATTCTAGTTTAGAAATGTATTTATTGTCCTATCTAGAACGTCCGGCCAAACATTGCATTTGAAAAATTAGAGTGACAAGCAATAGTGAAGATATTACTTCCACTGAAAAATTTCCGGATTTTCTCTCTAGAACTATGTCAATATATCGAATGAAAAGCCATTATAGAAGATGGAAGACGGCTTTAACATCAGCACCCTTACCCCTAAACAGAGTACTATAGGACATATGTTGTATATAAAGACCTGAATACACTTGATGTGAAAAACTGATTATGATAATGGCGGTGAAATTAAAAAGCTTTGTTTGGTAATTGGGTGCAGAAGTTTGGCAATGATAAACATACCAGAAATAACATAACACCTATTAAATATCAGCATGAGAAATGTACATAAATAATAAAATAGGCAAAAAAGCACTGTTAATCGTAATGATTACGAAAAAAACAGTATAATATAGAGAGAAAACAACTATCATAATTTCGAAACACTCTGCTAAACGCGTTGTGCAACCATTTCTACAGATCGATAAACATAAACAAATAAACTGTAGACGCGGAATCTGATGACCTGTCATGTTATATATGTGTATATTACCCAACTTTTACTCGTTAAAGAGATGTTATGTAGAGTGGAAACAGGGCCAATGCCAAGTCTAGTGTGTTTAAAATACGCTGTGGTTTTAGGAGGTCACATAAACGAAATTGGAAATTGGAAAAAAAATAAATTTTGGCAGTTACGTTTTAAACGCAATAAACGTTTTTTTCATCATTTTATTGTTATCTTCATTGTTTTTACTGTCTCTTTGGGGATGTCTAGATGATCAAGCCTGCTTGACAAGCTTCGCGTCGCGGGCAGAGAGGTGATCGTAATCCGCAGGAAATATGCAAATATTTTTTTCCAGTATTTACCAAAAATGCCTAATTTTGTAGTTTATACCAGGGAGTCACGTTAATGAGACGTAATAGATTGGCGAATGAAGTGACTCACTAGTATAAAACTACAAAATTAGGCATTTTTCGTAAATATAAAAAAAATGCATATTTCCTGCGGTTTACGATCCACTCCCAGCCCGCGACGCGATGCTTGACAAGCATGCTTGATCGTCTACAGAGCCCTTTTGAAGGACAAATTCAGTCTCTTACTGTAATTTTGAATTCCCATAATTGACTCAACGAAATCAATTGGGATAAAAATCTGATAAAACCTGACATGGTAATTAAAAGAATTAGGTTAAATAACCATCCGTCTTAATGTTATCAAATATTTTTTTTAAAAACAAAATATTTTAAAAATATTTACGCTAGTCATTTAGTAAAATATTTAAAAAATATATTTATAAAAATGAATAAAAAGAATGACAAAAAAAAGAAGAATGATGAATACAAGAATGATAAAAAAAAAATAACAATCCTTATTTTTGCTTGATTTTTCGAATTTACTTCGAGTTATATGACCGTTTATCAACTGAACAGAAAAAAATATAAAAATATATAGGCATAATAAGGCCACGAATTTATAAATTTAACAGTGACATACACTTTGCACGCTTGCATGCTTGCACAGATGCACGCTTTAGATATACGACTTTTAACTGAAATTAAAAAATGTTTTTTTTCGCAAATTCGCATTTGTGTTGTATTACAGACAAGAGTTTATTTAAGAGTATTTAAGGGAACGTAAAATATATTTTAGATAAGATTAGATTAGATGCCTTAAAGTCTGGGCTGCAGATCTTTTGTGCCTGCGTTTGCCTACAGTTTGTTTACAAGACCTGTGCTCTCCACAAACTACAGGATCTTTGAGGGAACTATTTCTTCGATCTCTCTTGGTTCCAGAAATTGTCTGCCCAATTGTCGGCTCCTTGACTGAATTATCGGTCCATACACACACACCCAAAAGGAAGTGATGTCTCCGCTTCCTCATGCCAGAACCTGCATAGGTCGGTCTCAGATAGAGTCCCTTCCGCTATAGATTCTTATTCAACTTGCAGTAACCCGTGAGATATATTTTAAGTATGCATAGCTTGTTTCTACTTAAATTTAGTAGCTTGTAAGTTTTCTAGTAAGTTTGCTTTTTTATTATCCCTTTCGCAACTGTTTGTAATGGTATATTCTGCAAGTATTGTTGAGTCTACTCTCCTCCTGTTCTTGCAACCTTTGTTTCTAGACCTATCATTGGTCACACGGCTCATTTTGTAGCTAATTGATCGGCTTTTTCGTTCCATCAGTCCTGAATGGCTAGTCACCCAGCGTAACGTCACTAGGTTTTGCATACTTATATACAGCAAATGCTTATATAGGGAAAAAAGAATCCAAATGCAAATGTCGCTTCATCCAAAAAGTGGACTGTTCTAATTATTTAGGCATCTTAATTAACTGTTCTAATTGTTTATCCTAAGTAGGAAGCCACAAAAAACCCTTACGAAGAGGATAAAAAAAATCGTATATTTATATATCTTTCGTGAGCTGGGAAATTTACTATCAAATACAAATTTGATAACGGTTTACATGGCTGATATTGCGCAGTCTATGGATTCACGGGAAAATTAGTAAGGTGCCTGTACTAAGGCGGCCCTTGATAGTCCTTTAAGGATCATTTAAAAAAAATAGAAGTCATTAATAGGAAATCCCACCCCCCCCCCCCCCTGATGTAGCTCAGAGAAACTGTTTAACGAATTAAATATACTTGATATAAGGCAATTCGTCAAACAGCTGCTAGTTCACTTTTTTAAAGAGAAAAGATGAAGTATGCAGCCAGCGAATAAAAACTACGAAGGCTGGAAAAGGTTTAAAGTTTGTGATACTTCGGGTAAGAACGGCATTCACACAAGTGAGGCTTTGATACATTGCACCCCGAATATACAATAAACTTGAATAACCAGTTTAAATGTTAGGAAAAAATAATAGTTTCAATAATATAATAATGAAATGGCTTTTGGAGTTAGGGCTTTATGAAAGATCCTCCGTCTTGCAATTGTAGTTTAGTTTGTTTAAAATACTATTATATCCATGAAAGTGGTCAAATATGCATATTGATATTATTATTAGTGTTTAATTATGTAGTAGATATATTGTGCGTGTATTTTTAAATCTTTTTATTATAAAACAACTAAAGAATAACGTCATTTTGCAATACAAAATATAAAACATCGTAAATAGCACATCTAGGTACAGGCGAAGGCCTAGTTTATTGTGTGGATTGTTGATTGGGATGAACCAGTTTGTTGCTTTATTTTAATTTGAATGTCCTAAATTATTTATTTATTTATTTATTTTATTTTATAGCAAACTTACGATTAGTAAATATATGATACTAGTATTTTAAAAACATATTAAAACGAAACAAATTTACTATCCTATGAATAGTTTGCAATGCTTGCATTACAAATTAACAGAAATAACATGAACACGTTGATAGTAGAAAAAATATAATGAAACTAATAATAATATAAGGGTAAGAAAAGTAATAATTATATGTTAATAAGGTTATTTAGACAGAGCAAAATAGAAGTATGAGTAATTGGATAATAATATTTATTATACAATACAATACAATACATTTAACTACTACAGTAGATAGGCATTCCTACACTTGGATGCGTCACAAAATTAAATGCTTAAAATTTAATTATTAAAAACATAACTGTCATGATAGTTGTCATTGCTGTAATATTATATTCAATATTACCTACTTACAAATAATCAAAATATACTAATGTCATTAAATAGTAAGAGATAATAATATATTAAAATAGAAATGCAAATTGTTTGATATAATATAATAGTATGTTATAATATAATAATCATATAATACAGTACATTAATATGGCAGTTAGTCAAATCTTAAGAAGTAGGAGATAGGCTAGGTATGATCGAGGTATGATCATAAAATACATCGAATCCTTTACACGATTTATCAAAAACGCGACACATTCTGGTAAGAAGTTTATTTATCATCTGACCATAGTTTAATTATATATTAAGAAATAATAAATAAATAAAACATATAGTTATATAACAGTGGGCTCGATTCATAATATCGGAAAATTCGAGCGAGACAGTCTAGTGCGTTAGGGCGGAATGTAAAATTAACGATCATATCTTCTCCCGCACAATAAATGATATCTGTAGAACATTTAATAATCTGAATTAGTTTGAATAATTTTGTTCGGTCTTAGATTATGCCTAATTTATGTTCGAATGGTAGTTTATGACGGAAAAGTGGCAACAGCACATTTTATATTCCACTCTAACGTATTTGCCCTGTCTCGCTGGCATTTTTGATTATATAGGATGTTAGATTGGACCATGTCGTACTACAATTTGGCAAAAAGGATTTAAGTATGAAACGTAACAAATAGAGCTGTCAACTGCAACGGTCGAACCCGTCACCTCAGGAAGTTTTAAGGATTGTTCGTTCTATCTCCGCAGTGAAGTAAACGCAGAAGACTTGGACAAAATAGTCCACCGTCAAGCTCCGCCACATGCCCGTAAGAGGCCTACGCCCTATCCGTGAGATAACCAGTTATGTTACCCAGCGGGCATACACTCACACCCTTAATTCCGACCAGATACTCCGGTCTCTCGACTGGTTACGAGTTCGAGGTCGCTTGCGCGGTCCTCTCCCTTACGAAGCGGTGAAACGGTGTAAACCGAATCTATTGCGGACCACGGCGTCCTTTGCCCGGCTGTTCACCCGGGATCGGGTAGCCGATGGTAGTTTCAAGAGAGGTCGCCGTAAGGTTAGCAACCACGCCCGCTCTATAGGAAACAGTAATGCTTCCAGACTTCCCCGACTGTTAGTCAGAATGCACAATCGATTGGCACAAACGCACGGTGCGCAAACCGTCCAGGAGCGCCAGAAGGTTGACTCCTAGGGGAAACTAGCCCTAAGGCCAGAGTCCTACCCAGGATCGCACTTCATGCGTGAAAGCCGCCGGATGGGTGTTGACCCGTGAGTGTGACCAACCTTGAACAAAATGGGTCTTCGTGGCCAACTCAGCAAGAGCTCATTAGCTCCCTATGAAACGTAACGTGTAGATGGCACTCATACTTCCAAAAATTGATTAGTATTATATTATTATATTCAATATGGCGACTTTCGTGATATAACCAGTATGGTGGTGTACCGTACGTGGCGCTTTAAACACTACTACACGCTATAAAATAATAATTTAATACCAAACGAATTTTTAAGACATACCTCCTGTTATTTTAATACGGCTCCCAGATCCTGGGTGAACAACCGGGCAAAGGATGCCGTGGTCCGCGATATATTCGGTGTACAGACACCGTCTCACCGCTTCATAAGGGAGAGGACCGCGCAAGCGACCTCGAACTCATAATTAATCGAGAGACCGAAGTAATCTGGTCACAATTAGAAGTAAGGGCGAGAGTGTGAGCCCGCTGGGTAACCCACCTAGTTATCTCGCGGTTAAGGCGTTGGCCTCTTACGGGCATGTGGCGGAGCTTGATGGTGGACTGTTTTTGTCCAAGTCTTCTGCGTTCACCTTACAGGGGATAGAACGACTAATCGTTAGAACTTCCTGAGGTGATGGGTTCGCCCGTTGTAGTTGACAACTCTATTTGTTATTTTAATATTATTGATATGGAGATGTCAATTTTTAATTTGGCACACATGTTTTAATACGTAGTATTTAATATCTTTTACGATCAGATAGTCTAATAGATGGCATGCCAATACAATTATCCGTCTCCGTATTATTTTTGTGATGTAATCAGCCTATATAAAAAATGATAGATGGCACTAATAATTTCATATTATTATGGTTATTATTGTTTAAATTATTTAATTTTTGTAGTGAACCAGTCCTCTTTAAAAAGACAATGATTATCAACGGTATTATAGATGGCTTCAATAAATTGTTTATATAATAATGAGTAAGTTGCTTATATTGTAATAATAATATATAAATTGTTTAAATATTTGGTTGACCATCAATGCAATGCTATCAGCGCCACCTGCATTTCGCTGTTTTAGAATGGTTGCCAAATCGTACTGTGGTGATAATCAATCTAATAACATATATAATCAATACTGGCATGAACTAATTCCTATTTTAGTTCACGAAGCAACGCAATCGGGCCCAGTATCAATGAAATGACTCGTCCCACTACAGGCGCAGTAGGTAGGTACAGCAAACAAAGAATGGCAGATTCTCAGCCGCTGCCTACCGTGCGATGCAAGAAAGGTCATAAGAGCAGAGCCCAACAGTTACACCAAAAGCCTATCCTCGCACGCTTGGATTGTGTCGGCATTGCGCAAGAATGGCAGATTTGTTTAAAGGCCACTTTGGAATGAACGAATACGCGCGACCGACCGTCTCGTCAGTAGGAGCGTCTGATAGCCCTATGGGTAATCGATAACTGCAGGTAGATAGCTCCAAGATGGAACGACTGAATGTCGTGAGCCAATCGGTCGACTTGCTCACTTCACGAGAGAGCTTGCGACAAACGAGAGTGAATTTGACTTGGATAGAAGATAAATAACAATCTGAAAGTAACAGTAAGCTATTATGTGAAATCGAAGACTATCGCGGTTGTTTTACGTCAAAAATAAAATAAAAACGAACTTACCACGTGAAGTTTCTAGCACCCGACGTTTCAGCGATGTTGCAACCGCCGTTGTCCAGGGTAGACTGCCGAAACACCACCGAAACGTCAGGTGTTACAAATCACGCGGTAAATTCATTTTTATTCTATTTGTATGCTATTATCATTGATATATAGCGTATTAGATTGCTCGTCTCCGTACCACGAGTTTGTAAAATGGCAGTATGGCAGCGCTATAAACACACCTATATTATATCCGATATAGAAATAAAATAATAATATCATAGCCCTTATTATTTTAATTGTATTTACATAAACATGGCAATGTTTAATTTGGTATACAAGTTTCAATATGTAATAATTACGCACTTTGATATTCAGAGAGACTAATGGAAGGCATCCTGTCTTTCCCTATTATTTCCTATATATAAATGAGATAGATATTTTTTTTTATATTAATTGAATATCCATTGATATTTAGATGTACCCATATATTACCATAGAATAGTTTTATAGGCAGATGATGAAAAAACTTTTACTCATATATTTTTTTTATTATCAAAAGTTATAATTTCGATTTTGTTATCGATGTATTAAAAAATGTATAGACGTCCCTGCCGAACCGGATCGCTAAGCGCAAGTACTGTCGTGAAAGTCAAGGTTGTCGCGATACACGGTTCTTGAAAGTTACAATAGCTATTTCTGACCTACTCATCCGCCTCACCTAGTTATATCATAGGCACGAAGTACTCTCGCTTTTAAACTACTTCACTGATATATTTTTACTTGAGATTGCTTAGATTTTCCAGTAAATTTTTCAAAACTAGAACGTTCATTGGGGGTCTCACAAAAGCATCTCCACTCAAAAATAATGATTACGTTACGTAAAGTATTTAAAAAAAAGTTGCGGCAGTATGAGATTAACTTAAAATATACGTAATGCTATAAAACTTTAAATATAAATATGACATTCGTTATGCTACTGACACTACTCTTACCTAAAAGCGTATTCTTGTTCGAAATGACATGCTAAATTTGTCTATAGCCCATGTAATAAAAATGGACCATAATCACTACCCTTGAGCTTAGGATTTCGATTACGTATCCGCACTTTGCTCTTGAGTTAATCGGTATTTCAGTTGCAATGCAATATTGACTTTAAATTAGGTCGAGTTCCTCGGTCTTCCCATAAACTTCATGTTTTATGTAACTTCACACTAATTATAAAGTTAAATGCGGGTTCTTGAGGTACAGATAATAATAATATATATAACTTGAATAATTACCGCATAATAAAATTTGGGTAATTCTAAAGGTTGACTTTATCTGTATACCTCAAATTTGACATTATTTGAATTTTGGGTATTTGAAGCTAAAAACCACAGGGCAATGAACTTCCCACCTTGCTACTAGGTGAGAATACATTTGTAACAACCTTTTTGCAAAATAAAACATGAGTGTGAATAAAGAAAGAATAAAATAAGGCGAGCAAAATGGTCATTAATGAACCCAAAGTACTAAGATTGGCGAGTGACTTCTTTTCCAGAAACTATGAGAACACTGGCAGTCTGCACTATGGCTTAAAGAAGAGATAAAATAATAAGCATATAATTAAAACTATATTTCATCATGGATACTGGAACTGCTCTCCCAGGTAAACTGTTAGGTAAACGCCCACCTCTCGCAAATGTCGTTTGTAGCCAATTAATATATAGGCAGGGATAAGTCCCTATCTATGCAAGTATTACGGCATTTTTTTTTATTGCCCCATAAAGGCACTTTAATCATACAAATTGCAACCACAGAAACGAAATAAAATAAAAAGACACGATTTAAAACCAAAAAGATTGTTCGATGGCACTTGAAAAATTGTCTGAAATATGTAATTTATATGGATATATATCCTTTTCAATACATTCCATCAATGCAATGCATTTCGATAAATTTTGATTACCGTATTATTTATTATTACATATTATTAAGCTTTATCTATCAATAGCAAACTCATTACGCAATGCCCCCAATAAACTCATTATACAGACAAATCTAGGCCTGCGTTGTTGACTTCGCGTAATAGAGAGTTATGCTCAAGGAAAAACAGTCGTTTAGCACAGATACAATTAATGTAATTTTAGTTAGTGGTAGCTATGTTTCTTAAACCGATGTTTTTCTTTAACACTTTATTAATAGCATAAAAAATGCTTTAATCGTTTTATCTATAATGTATTGACTGTATTGTAATGTATTAACATTTAATATTTTTCGCGGTGAAATGATTGTGGCATTGTGAAATTATAATTTTTGATAATGAAAAATAAAAATAACTTTTTTTTCATCATCTTTCTATGTAAATTTTCTATGCCTTTCTATGTATACTTCTAAATATCAATGGATATTTATTTTATTTAAAAAATAATAAAATAAAGGTTTCTTTAAATTATGATATGTTGACCATTATTCTTTGATAACATTACAGAACTTTTTGTATTTTCCACGTTTATAGAAGGTTTCTCAGACCATCATAATATACAAATTAGGGAAATCCCCAAAATATGACGCATAACCTCATAATTGTATCTCAACAACAATCATTTCGTCGGCAATCAGTTTTTCTTTTCAATGCGGAGAAAAAAATGGTGACCGTACGGTTAAAATGCGATTTTTCGGTTATCTATTTGCATGGCAGCTCACATTTCTATAGTAGGTACGGAGCACTAAATCTAGTCAGCTCTTCCATTGGTGAATAAAATGATACGCATCTCAGATTGATGATAGAATTTGCGAAATCGGATAACGCGTTCTTGAGATTTATTTATTAATTTATGTTTCGGGAAGCATACAGCGCTTCTTTAATATTTACAAATTATCTTGGTACAGTATTTTAATAGTTGATTAATTGTTTTCTGTAGTAGTGTCTTACAATTATTTTCTATAGTAGTGTCTCATTTAAAAAAAAAATCTTTATACAACTCAATAAAAAGTTAAAATCACCTACCTGCAAATATTAAGGAAAAAGGTATGTAACAGCACTGAAGAAATGGCTTATCGGAAAACTTTTACGCATTACATGAATATTTTTCTTAAAAGAATGCATCCGAAAAATACAAAGATTTTAAATTATAAACATTTTCTATTCTATATGCAGATTTTATGGTTTATTATTTGATATGAGTTAGATATTATAGGTAAGCCAGTGAAATAATGTTAATAATTAATGAGAAATTATAAACTTAGCGAATAAGAAAATTTGTCAATCTGTTACGATAACAAGGAAATTGGGAGAAACGTAATGTTTACGCATTGTCACCATAAATATACCACCATAATTCGGACAATAAATATAGGTATTTTTATTTTTATTACTATATAAAAACATTCTATAATAACTGTCAGTAAAAATAAAATTTTGACGCTGACATTCAAAATTACCCAATTTTGAATCTATAAGCCGTGATCAAATTTCGATCTATGTTTAACGATAAAATTATTACTCAACCAATTTTTACACTATTCATATTTCTCATTTGTAACATACTTAAAAACTTATATATAAATAAATAAATAAACTTTATAAAATAAATATACTGCATATTTCCTTGCGCTCCTCATTTTATTTATTAATAAATTGCACCTGTACGAAGTCGGGGCGGGTAGCTAGTACTAGATAAATAGATTCTTTTAATGGTAAATACTTCAAATCCTTCCAATGGTATTTTTTTTTGCTAATTGTCCTTTGTTTTCATATTATACAGAAAAGTATGAAGAAAGATGAAACAAATACACTCGGCGATCCTTTAACCAACTAGGTATGATAGAATAATAAATTCCGCCGATGACATATTTAATCCGGCATAATTGTGCATTCTATGTAGATACTCGTAACCTCATGATCCGCACAAATTAACTTCATGAAGCAATGTCGCCGCTGATAATAAGTACAGTAAGTACGAATGCCGCGCAATTGCGCAAACGCTGGAGGCCACATTCCAGAACAATGTAAAATTAAGCTATTAAGCTACTTTACGGTATTGGCGAATCGTATGGCCGGCGAACAAGAACTAAAAAATACTCCATGCATACTTTTACTTTCCGCGTAGATGATTATGAGGCCTAATTTTTGACGTATGTAAACTGCAAATAAAAGTGACTTATGAGTTGTTAAAGATGCCTATAAATGTGTCAATATATTAGATATTATCATAATATATTTTGGGTCGGCCAAAAAATTGCTCGATTTTTGAGGCCTGTAAAGGATGTAATACCACTGCAAACCCCTGGTGTGTATAAAGTCGAATGCAGCTGCGGTTTAGCCTACGTTGGACAAACGAAACAGCCCATAGCCACGCGACTGGCAGAACACATCAAAGCTGTTAAAAACGTTCAGCGAGAAAAACCGGCGTTCTGCGAACATATATTGAGTAGCGGAAGTAACCACTGGATGCAGTTTCAAAATCCCATTGTGCTATCCAAGGAACAATTCTACTTTCCTCGAATAGTCCGGGAAGCCATTGCAATAAGAAGAACCCCGAACTGCAATAGAGATGACGGTTACAAACTCTTCTACGTGGAGCACTCTTCTTAAAATGTTCCCGCCGCCGAACGCCGAACGCAAGGACGTAAGACAGGATACAAAGAGTGTTGTGCGCAAGACGGATTTTCAAAATTCGCGGGCTCCGAGCCCGGCCCCCCACCACCGTTATAACCTACGCAGTGGCGGCAGCGGTATGCGGCCTACCCGTAAAACAACGGATCGCCAGCTCTTTCAGTCAACCCTGGACAACGGCGGCTACAACGTCACCAAAACGCCGGGTGCTACAAATGTCACGCGGTAAATTCGTTTCTATCCTATTTATCACGTTATTTATTTTTATTTTCTCGAATGATTACAAAAGCAGAGTTTCAAAAGCCAATTTCCATATTCAATAAAAAACCCATTCCATTTTATTCCCTTAAAGGTTAATTATATCTATCACATAATCTTATTTTCAATTAATTCCTATACCATTTCTATTTAAACGTTGAGCACACTAACAAGTTTACTTCCCCCCCCCCTCCCTTTCCCCACATGCTCATGCTCAAACAAGTACATGGTTATTTCATTACATGAGTATTTCTTCAGAATTTCGATTCACATTCGACTTAATAAAAAATCGGGTAATAAAGGGTAGATTTTAACCAAACCCTGAAAAATTTACGTTTTAGGCGAGTTTTAATCAGTATTTTTGAAACCCTATATCCTCTCTAATTTCGCGGATATATGATAGACATACTAAAATTTTAACCTGGATACCTGGTTGATTATTGCCAATGTTTCGCATTCTTTGATATTCAATAACGTTGAATTTCATAGATTCGCAACAGCTTCTCAAAATCGTTTCGTAGCACATCTCTACGCAACCAAATGAAGTTACTTGCTATATTTTAGGTTTCTGTTTCGGCTGGGTCAGTGTTTTAAATTACTCTTTTATTAGATTTATATTTGGGACCATAACTTTTCGAGTCATTTATATCTTCACTTTCCCGTTTTCATTCGGGGACACAAAGACACTTAACTTATACATCCCTGCCAACGACTTTTCTCTGTAATTATTATGCGCACACGTGTGCGAAATTATTTTTATAAGACAATGTATTCGGTTATTTACTAATTGATATTACTTAATGCTATTGTTTTATAATGGTACGTTTTTGTTTCCTATTCTCACTCTTCATAAACGCCAATAAAGTCAGACAATGAGTCGAGCCTAATCTATAATTAAGTGAATACGTAAAAATATACGATATTATTATTTTTTAATTAGTAGAGTCGAATGATAAGCAGCTGATGAATGATTTGTGCAACAGAGGATAGTTATCATTTTGGGCGGATGAGTATCTACAGAAGAGCAAACAAAAATAAAGGTGTAGAAATAAGATCCCATACATAAAGGTAATATGCTGGTTTAAATTGGCATGGTATAACTTATATAAAAGAAATTTCCAGGTCTTTTATTTTTCAATTGATTTTTTAAATAATATTGAATAGACAATTATCAGGCTGGTCAGCACAGTGACTGGTCTAATGGTTCCATACAGCTTGGGCCATATGACCTGTTTGCTACCTGGAGTTGAAATGTGAGTTGGCTCAACTCACATTTTAACTCCCACCCGGTAGCCTCCTCAAAGAGGGATAGACCCGAAGAGAAGTCTGTGAACCCTGTCACGGCTACATCGTGGACGTAGTCGTGACAGGGTTCACAAAGGGTGGACATAGTCGTGACAACGAAATGTACGCTTCTTAAGAAGCGGAGGTGGTTGTTTACCTTATGTCATCTAGCGTACGTACCCACGTTAACACCGGTTTTCTTTGTTGTTACAGAAGTAAAGCAGCGTTGGACGTGATCAATACTATGGGCGATGGTTTGACTCCATGATGCTATAAATGCCCACCTAGAAGATGCTGCCGATAGGCAAAAGGCGGATTCCACAACAAAGCACCAGCCATGTGGGTTAAAAAAAGGAAATCTTCTTAAAGCTATCCGTTAGCCACCCGATTACGTGTGATATTGACGTCAAAGAGCGCCAATGTCCACAAAGGTAAAAAAGGAATTACCGCTAACATCAGGTATCGGCCGCGCTAGCGACTTCGAACCTGCGACCAGACTGGAGGACGGAGAAATCCGGCCAAATCTGGTAGTGACGGCGTGAGGTCGGCCCGTTGCGTTCACTTCCCAGTACCTCGCGAGAAGGCGTTGGACCCTCGCGGGAATGTTGGCGTAGTTAGACGATGGACTGTATAGCCCTAAGTCTCTTCGTTCACCACATGGTTGAAAGAATGATTTTAATATCATTATGACTTCATGGGTGGCGGGTCCGCCCATAGTAGTTGACTACTCTAAAGTTGTATAAACAATGACAATAGCTCCAGTCAAGTTACACACCTAGCAGCAGCCCTGACAAAGTGTAACCGATCGAGACTTAAGAATTATGGAAGATACATACTGAGGAAAATATTCGAACTAGGTAGAAACCTGCCACTTAGAACCAAAATATATAAGTTTTCGAAGGAACAACGATCACAAAAAATATAAGATCTACAGCATAAATAACTACAGTGACATACTTTGCAAAAATAACAACCTTGCGATAAGTAACAGCAGGTAAGCGAAAAGTAGGAAGGCCGATATATCCATGGAAATATTCTCCTAATCATAACATGTGTGGGATACTTTAACAAAACGATAAAAAAAATGAGAATAATTGGCACAAGACAAGGCCAAAATTGTGACAGCAAAGCAGCAAATGTATAAAATGAAGGAAACGAATAAGGAACTAGCGAAGAGGATCCCAGATACAATACCGACAAAAGACCAGTCAGAGAGATCCAGAATAAACTAAAGATGAACGAAAGAAGTGAGATAGACAGACATGAAGACCTCTCAGCCTATGTCCTCACCCTCCTCGTCCATATCGGTTCCAAATTATTAGTACTTTGTTCGATTGTTTTTCCTTTCTTGATATTATTAATTTATAATTTCTTATATTTACAATTTACAAAGATATACTCACATTTAATTATGTATTTTAATTTACAATCTTCTATTTTTGATGCCATATATTTGTCATTAGGAAATGATGAAATGCTTGATTATACCTATATTAGCATAAGAAATTATCTTTCCTTATTATGGACTTACCGCTGCTTATGGACTTATGGAAGCGGGTCGACGAAACTTAAGGATAATTGTCATTATACGAGTAGATTAAGGTCGGTCGTTACCGTAAAAATCGTCACCGTACTGTTATAAAGTATAAAAAAACGCCTAGTTAGTGTAGGATCAGTAACTAAATTTTATTGCACTTATTCCTCTCTAGCTTTTTCGAAATATCACAGATATACAATCTCTCTCCCTGTTCGAGCATTTCTTCTCTTACCAATAATGTACCCTTTCCCCTACTACCTTCTAATTTCCTATATCTGTGACTCTTATTTATTGCTTTATTCTTCTACCCTTATTTTGTTTATTTTGACACATCGGATTACAGATATGTCTATGTGTAGTGCGTTTTAATGCAGCTGAACGGCCAGAAAACTCTAATCAAAACAATGGTTGGTTGTAAGAGATGCCATAGCTTGATATGCCGCTTTGTTACAAATCTAATTTATTCAATAAAGTGTCATGTAATAAATAAAGAGAAAAATAAAATTAAATCTTGCAATTATATCTAAAAAATAAAGATAAAATTAAAATTGAATATTGCAATTATATTTTTAGAAAACTAGCTTTTGCCCGCGGCTTTTCTCGCGTTAAATTTGGAGTAACATACATCCCGTTTTTCCAACCAAATGGAAAGTTTTTGCGGGTGATATATGAGGTATCCTACGTCCTTCTCTGTTTCCTGACAATATGTATTTCATAATGATCAACTAAGTAGTTAAGGCGTGAAGATGTAACAAACAAATAAACAAACGAACTCAATTTCACGTTTTATATTAATAGTATAGATTTAGATTAGTCACATTAGAATTATACTTAGTTAAAATTAGGTAGGATTGTAGGATAGCTGTTGCGTCGATTGCTAATAGCTTCGTTCACCCTTAGTGAGCGCCTACTTCCTAAAAGGAAACTCTGTGCAAAATTTCAGCTTTCTAGGTCTAAGAATTAGGGCTGGGCGTTGATGAGTCAGTCAGTGAATGAATGAATAAATCGGAACTTCTCTTTTTATATGTATAGATTAAGAGAAAAGTAAATTTAAATCTTGCAATTATTTTTAAAAAATAAAGAGAAAAGTAAAATTTAGCTGTTAAACTGTCTATTTTTTATAATATCCCTTTATCTAGGTAAGTCATATTATGGAACTAGATTCCATTTTATATTCATAGCGCTCTATATTAATGCTTTCGAATTGATGTTCTTATATGTTATTCGCTCTTTAATAAATATTATTGAAGTGATCAATAACGATTTATATATTCATTCAAATTATAAACACGTCCACAGCACAGTTGACGTCCAGCCGCCCAACCCATCAGCTACGAAATGCCGCAAAACAAACAACTATTTTATATAAATTCCAAAAATTAACATAAATCCATTCTTGACCAATGCACAGCGGAGAGAAATATTTATGTCATGATTTCGACATTTGCATGAAATGATAATACTCTTTATAATGGCAAAAAATTGGTGCGGCTCGTTTTCGTAATACAAATTCTTGTAAATATTCCGATTGTCATACTTTCGTTCTCTCTCTTTTTAACATATAATTATCACATCGCTTTTTCAATTAAACAGAGTAAAATGAGAGGGCACTTATGATGGCGTCGTGATGAATTGTTAAATTGAATTAAATGTATATTGGATTTTTTATCGTTTCAAAGGGTGGCGTGGATTTTTGAAATGGAATGTGAATTAGCAATTTATTAAAACCAAATGAAAAATTTATTGAAAATGTCTATAATAAGCAGTGACATAATAAATACTGACAAATAACTTAATAGATTAACCCTCTGAGAACCATATGTTTTACGGTAGAGCATGAAAGTTTTTGATAAGTAAAACAGTTAAAAGATGTAAATAACATGTATGTCAAGTTTTGTGAATAACATGTATGTCAAGTTCAATAGATTTTGTATAAATTTATGAAACATAAGTGTCTCTGTGGTCCATAAAGATGCAAAGTTACAACTTTTTTCAAAATTTGTTTATTTTATTATTTAACTCAGGAAAAAAGCCGCCATAAATATTTTACTTATTTATTTAAAATCACCAGAGTTTGTTGGTCATTTGCGATATTTTGAAAAAAAATACGGTATATTTTTAAACAATAGTAAATTTTCTAATATCTCAATAACATGGAAAAAATATGATTAATTAATTATTCGTATTGGATAATTCATAAACTGAATTTGAAACTATGGGACACATGTACCATGCTCCTTAAAGGGTTAAGAAGACATAGAATATCAATGTGCATATTTTTAAAGCAAAGTAACTATTCTGAATTCTGTATTTTCTGCCTTCAACACGTAGCTCCAACAACAGTATAAAAAGATATACTTTTATACAATATTTTTTATTTAATATTTTAGGCCAATTATTTTAAAATTTTTTAGATCGCGACCCACTTTTAGGTAAAAAAAACAGTTACTCGACCCCCTAAATACTTGTAAATAAAATGAATGAAAAATTAGTATGAATACATCTATTTAACTAGGTACTAACATGGGGATATTCAAGATGCATCACTAGGTCAGCATGATTGTTAAGAGTTTAAGTAATATGTAAATTTAGTTTCTTATTCCAGAAGCTGTACCTAACTCTTTTCATATTAGATCTAAATATTTTTTTCTAAAAGCGATATCAAAACAAATAATAAATATTTTTATCTTTCGAAGCTGTACATGTTTGCAGAGTAAAGCTGTAAAGTTGCTTTGTTTGATAAACAAAGTAACTTTCTTGTTATAAGTAATTCTGTTTGCCTATTCGTAATATTTTTGATAAACCGTATTGATTTTTATAATTTTGTGGCCACGTAACTTGCGCTACATTTTGCAATGAGAGTAGATCGCCGATCTGTTCGCATGACCAGTCCAAGAGCAATATAATATACACTCTACAGGTAATAGCTTCCTGCTCTTGAATAACGAACTTGCTCTTCGTGCTTTCATTTATTAACACTTGCGGCACCAAGCGATAACAGCCCAAGTAGATACCAAGCACAGCTTACCAACGGGTAAGGAATGACTGGAGACTGCACGGTGCCCCCCAGTGTTGGGTTGTATATCATATCTCGTATCAACTAAAGGGAATTAGGGAGATTGGGCTTAGATTTTTTTTAAATTTATCATGTACACAACTTAAAAGTATTTCAGAAATATTGTTGTTTTTTTTTCTGACAAAAAATCTAAAAAATATGTTTTTTGATGTGTAATTATTTAAGTTGTAAACAATACATGAATATTTCGGCTAATTAATTTTCAATTACCTACAAATTTTTAAATACTACACACACATATATATATATATATATATATATATATATATATATATATATATATATATATATATATATATATATATATATATATATATATATATATATATATATATATATATATATATATATATATATATATATATATATATATATATATATATATATATATATATATATATATATATATATATATATATATATATATATATATATATATATATATATATATATATATATATATATATATATATATATATATATATATATATATATATATATATATATATATATATATATATATATATATATATACAGAGTATTTTAATTTAAAAATTAAGTCATCGAAGGTCTAAAAATACTTATTTGTCAGAACTATTACAAAGAAAATACAATATTTTTTTGAAATACGGTAAAACCGTATTTTAAAAAATGCTTATATTTTAGATACAACAGTAATACAATTACAATGGATATCCCCTTCCCCTTTCCACCTGCTCAAAAACTGTTAGCTTCGAAAACGGTTGAATCCTATTGACAAATTGACGGATGCAGTCTCTATATACAAATAGGTTTTTGAAATACGGTAAAACCGAATTTTTAAAAATGCTTATATTTTAGATACAACAGTAATACAATTACAATGGATATCCCCTTCCCCTTTCCACCTGCTCAAAAACTGTTAGCTTCGAAAACGGTTGAATCCTATTGGCAAATTGACGGATGCGGTCTCTATATATTTTTAGCTCAGTGGCGGTAGCGAAGCTTACAGATATACCGGATACTAGAGGTAGGTAGTGTGTTTTCGTCTATAACGAGCAAAATAATATTATTTAATAATATGAATAAACAGCACAGCCGCACTAACAATTTTCAGTAGTACCTCCTTGGGTAGTATGCTCCTAAGTAAATCACATTTCAAGCAACTCGCCTCTGCAAAAATTACAGATAAAAAGAAAGTAAAATATTTACAATGTAAGATGTGTATTATAATGTAGGTATATAATAATAATTAGTAGAGAACGAGTTAAGTTTAAATACCATGTTAAATAATTCCATGATATAGTATCCAATTAAAGAATGATGTTGATTTTTCAAATTAAAATTTATATATTAAAAAAAGAACGTTTGCCCGTCTGGTATTGCGATATTGCGATATGCGTCTGAATGCAGTATATCAACTTCCTCGCTTTATTCACAGCAGTGAGGCTACTTACAATAAAAACTAATTATTATTGTACAAGTGTGACTGAGATTCTTCAAATAGTCTAGATAATAAAATCAATCACATTCGCTACAGATAATTCAATAACAATTTTATGTGTGCGCTGTGCCATCTAGCAATAGATAAAATATCGCGAATAAACAATGTTCGCTTTAATTTAGCTACTACTAGATGGCGCATAATGGTCAACTCTTTATACAATATTAATCACAAGAAATAATTTCAAATTAAAAAATATATAAAAAACAAATATATATTACGGATTACGCCGTCATGGCTGCCTGTCGTACCAACCTTCCAACTGGACGTATTTTTAGTAATAAATTGAGCAATAAAATCGGCCTAATACATAAAATATTTGCACAGTCTACGTATGAAGTACGTCCTTGAATTGCGGGAAATAAAAACACAATGCAAAGAGCTGTCAACGCGCGGATAAGCTATAATGCAAATCAGATATTTATCAGGGCATTTCAATAGCAAGTTACGTCAAAGATATAGGTAGCATTATTTTACGCATAAAATACGTTGCATTGTTCTCGAATTACTACAAAAGAAACGGCCGAGGTTGCTGGCAAAATGCGGATATATGGTGAGATATACAACGACTGCAAATCGTTATGTTTTTATTGTTTTTTTTATATTTATGTAAAACAATTACGAAAATAATGCACTGTTAAGTCTGAGTGCAGGCGCCACGCCGCGCCGGTGGTATCTGTGTATATAAAATTCGAAAGACGCGGTCTGAATTTTGGAGCTGATAGAAACTCTGGGCATTTCGATTTCTAACCATGAACCTCGCTACATTGGCGCTATGCAGGAAAAGGACATAAACCATAGTAGATATTGAAATTTGATGCTATTTGCCAGAAAAACCGAGTAGATAGGGAGTGACCCGCATAGGTCATTGTATGTGCGACTAAATTAGATACATAATAAAATAGAATGGGTGATGTCAAAAAGTACTCATATGTCCGTTAAATATACTTGTCACGTTCCTACTGCACTGTCCAGTTTTCTAAACGCTCTGCCCATCCGGCGAATAACCAGAGGGGTTTGACATGTATTTTTTCCAATAACAGCGGGGGTAGTTGTCGACTTGACGTGCAAGAGCGCCTCGGCCGCGATGAATTCAAACTGAATAACCGCTTACGTCAAGTAGAGGATGCGTAAGCGACCGAATTCGTGACCAGATCAGTGGACGAAGAAATCGGCCCAAATCTGGTAGGTGGCCCGCTGGCTTTACTTCTCAGTGCTTCACGGTAAGGCGTTCGTCTCTTACGGGATTGTTGGCATAGTTAGTTGGTAGACGTTGTCTCTAAGTCTCCGTTTCACCCCACGGTTGAAAGAATGATTATATATCGTTATACCTTCCTCGGGTGACGGGTCGCTCGTTGCCTGTCTCTGTTTTGGGCGAGAAATATGTCAATGTGGTTTCCACCTCAGCTAAGCAAGTAAAAGTAACAGGAACCCAGTGCATAACACTTTAATTTACGGGTTATCTTTGGAATGTGCTGATTGAGGTTCATTTATTATAGGATTTCCAATGTAGCGGTAGCGCATTAAACTACTCGTAATCCGTTTAAATGCGAAATTCTTTAAGATTTACTCTTGTTTTATATGGGTTTTTTGTACCTGCATGGACGAGAAGTTTCAGCCATTTTACGTACTTTTACTTGATGATAATATAGAAGTATCATCAAGTAAAAATTTGTATGTAATATTCGCTATGCGATCATCGTCAACATTAAAATATAATGCGCACATGGTATAACCTGTAACTGATAGCAATGATGAATTAAAATCAGAATTTGTTATTAAGAGTGGGGCCTTTCTACCTCCACCTCTGCCCTGGATTAATAGTACATAGAGAAAGCGCCAACATCTGGGAGACAACCACCTGAGTTAGTCGGAGTAAAACATCTGAGCAAATGCTGTTATAATCTAAAAGCTGCTAATCTATGATCTAAAAGATGTTCAGTGATGAAATATCAAAATTTATTTAAAACTAAATAGGAGCACACATCCGCACCTGACACGAATGCGCTTAGTTGCACATAAAAACTGACCTCTGAAAGCAAGGGCATTGTACTCGCTACGAAGCAAGACGAGGCTTATAATCGTCGACCGAACTAGAAAACTCTGAGTTGTCAACGCGACTTTCAAGAAATTCAAATGTTGACAGACGCAATGACCAGGTTTACTAATATCTTTGGAAATACCTAGCCGTCACCAGATCTGAAAACGGGATCAAGGTAAATGGCATTAGCATCAATAATATAATATATGCAGATAATATATTACTAATTGCAGCAGCGTGGATGAACTCCAGCTCCTCAAACACAATATTACAAGAGTAGGACTGAAGCTAAAACATCACAAATACAGTAAAGTTCCTGTGAACAAACCTACAGCTTGCGAAATTCTACTGAAGAAAACTGATTACATTATTTACCTTAGAGGCATAGTGAGATATAGTTCATTAACGTGTCCGGGCCGGGTAGGTTAGGTTAGGTTAGGTTATTAACCTAATTATAATAATTTGTTATTGAAATAATAAAGAATTTATGATAGTTTGCATATGGAATAGAAAGAGTGTGCGTGTGATTGAGAAAGAGAGAGAGGAAGATAGAAGTAAGTGACAATATTGTTATAACGTTCGTTCGCCGACGTCTCCCGAGGCGGTGGTGAAGCAACGTCCCCTACAATTAAAGCCAACATTGAGGCGCCATCATGAGCAACGAGCTCGCGTGTCGCCCGTTTGGTCGTTCGGTCGCTCGCTTGGTCGGTCGCAAGTCGCTTGCGAAACGACGCCTTTTGCAAGCGATGCGACGCGATCCGCGAATCTGAAATTGCGTAGCGATCGACGCTGCGATAATAATATCATATTCATACGATAATAATATCATAGCAGTTCTTCCTCTACTTAAATGTGCCGCTATCGAACATTGGCTATGAGTGTAGGACTGCCATCGACCTTTCGAAAGCATTTGATACGGTATCGCATTCCATATTATTGGAGACTGAAGAAAAATCGCGCAAAAGGACAGTCTTTAAATTGGTTCCGGGATTATCACGATAATAAGTCTTTAACTACGGAATAGAAAATGTTGTAGGAACTCAAACAACTTGACAATTTGGTGTACCATAAAGCACACTGTTAGGCCCAGTGTTAACCTACATTATACAAATATACGATTTATTGATTGTTTAATTTTTATTGATAATTTCTTAAATCACCTCAGATATTGTGAATAAGTTTTAATTTGGAAATTTATTTGTCACATATTTCTCTTTCTGAGAAAGTTTTTACAGTTACATGTACACGAGGCAAAACGACCCTGTTTGGAAATAAGAAAAATATAAAATAGCCAATGTACGGAATCTGGAAATTAATAGGCAATCGTAAATATTTCCGAAATGGTCTGAAATCGGAAAATGAACATAGTTGCTATTTTGATAGGTAATCATGTCCTCTAGTCATGTCAGGGTATTTGCTTCAGACGTCTACTGACTAGCAACCTTATATTATTTATTTATTTCAGTTATATATATTAAATACAGTGTACATGTTTGTACAACGCAATAGAATATTTGTCGGTGAGAAAGCATTCTGAGCACATATTGGTTTTCGGAGCGCTCCAGTAAAATGAGTATCAGGAAATTTTAGGGATAGTTCATTATCAGCTTAATTCTTCTGAATTGTTAATACCGATTCAGTTAATACTTGAGTATCCACGAGTTGCCTTATATTTAGTGAGCTAAAATATTGATGGGGCCTGTTTCTCAAGGATTTGCCGATTTTATTCCAGGTGGAGGCTGCCTAAAATATGAAACTACCGCTATATGAGGAAGAGCGGTTTTTATATTATATGATTTCAGTTCGATCGGCTCTTCGGAGACTCAGATTCGAACTTCTATTTGGCGCCTACATTTTTCATAAATGTATGCTAGGCTCATTTTTATTATCTTCAATACAAATGCCGCTATGTAGCTGCTAGCGGTGAGACAAGTTAAGACAGGAGAAGGAATACTTGGTGCTTTGGTGGGATGGATAAGCAGAATCCTGCACATGCGTTCTGTTACCTTTGGATTCGGTTGCCGTTCAATTGTCAAATGCATAAACCATAGGCACAGTTTTCATAATCCAGGATGGGCAACATCAGTAAGTTCATTAGAATAACACCTTAACATCTCGGTTTATCAATTTCCGGACAGGCTAGAACACCTTGAGCCGAGTGAAGCACAATCGGACCTTTATGCTAAATTGATCATCGAATATGAAATGCTGATTAAAGAATAAACTGAGTATGTGAGCTAAAATGACCTGAGGTATTGCAATTTCATCTAATAAGATAATAGGTGAATGAGAGGGGGCTAAATTTGTAACGTAATCGACCAATAGTCGAAGATTATATATCGGATACTTTTAGCGGGCATATGACAGGCCCGACATTAGTCCACATTATTATCTTTGATTATGAATCCTCTATATTGTTCTTCTTTATAACCTGATCCTGTATCCCACACATGAAACCTCCGGTCTCAGGAAAGAGCAATTATTATGCTGCTCTATATATGTATTATGAAAAATGATGTTCCAATACAATTTTTTTTCAGTATTCTATTAGAAACAACATTACAAAAAAAAAATGCATACCGTAACTATGATCGAGAACAGTATAATTATGACTAATGTAATAAATGGATATGTCTTTTCCATATGAAGTAAATTTGTCAACATCGATATGCAGTCGAAGGCGGCAACCAACACGATGACATAAAACGACTGTCACAATTTCCTTCCTGTTCACGTGCGTCTACGCATGTTAATTAGGTGATGATATATAATGAGTTAAAAGTAACAGTTATTATACCGGTAATTTTCTGTGTAATGCTGCATTATAAAATAAAGTAATATACGCAAATTTATCGTAAGAAAATTAGTCGTAGGCAATGAAAATTTGATCAATAAACGAAATTAATACAATATATGAATCTGCCGTAACTATTACAGCATCCTATGATTGAGGAAAATGTTGAGGCCAGAGTATGGACTCCTAATTTTGGATATATTAGATACCTTGATGTGTGTCAATTAACCTTTAGAAAACCAACCATGGGAATAAAACCTACAACGGCATGTTTTCAACCCTCGAAAATTGGTTGGTAGGGGGTGATAGCGCACGAATATTAATGTGTGACGCTGCCTTATTTAATGAAGGCGACTTCTAAATACGTAGATCGGCCGCCTGTGAATTGTTAAAACAGAATCGATGATAATTGCAATCTACGGGTTAATCATTACAATTAAACAATAAAGATAACTTGAACCTAATTCAGCATCTACAGAATGTCTATCTATTCATTATAACATAACTATATCTATTTGGTATTCATTTGTTTTTGGTATACTTTGTTATCTTATATCATCGTTTGTATGTCATATACATACGAATATTACTCATATTTTTATTGCTGCGTTACATTTTATGCATATATCCATAGTCACTGAAAGCCTGATAAAAACCAAGATATCAATATTAGGTACCCTATAAATTTCTAGCTAAAGATTTAGCATTAAGCATTAAGCATACATAACATTATGCAGCTAATAGAGCAGTTACCTATCTCTTCAGTACATACTTAAATATCTAGTGGCGAGATAAAATGCATAACATATCTGTAGCTTCTTTGTTTTGGTTGTAAAAAATATCTGTTTGAGTACTCGTACTATCCTAAGCATATATGCCAAATTTCGGCGGCTCAAAATTAGGCGATCGTAGATCTCAAATATACGAAACTCGCCTTCTTTACCATCGTTCAAGACTCACCTTAAGGATTACTACCTTTCTAAGAAGTAACCAGTTCTTCCCTTTCTCTCCTGTTCCTCTCCCAATTCCTAGTCTTAAATTCTTCCACTTGTCTGTATGTTATGTAATAATCTTTATTTTCACTATGCGCGCATGCACCACTATGTTTAGGTTAGCTGTAAGACATTGCCATGTGGCAATAAGCTCGCCTTTTTTGTATACTTTTTTTAAGTGCAAATAAAGAGTTTATTATTATTATTATTATTATCTCAAAATAATTTTACTCAAAAAGAAGTATCTCTTCATTAGTGGATGCGCTCCATATAATCAAAATATAATTAAAATATAACTATATCAACTCATATCGTAACTTTTTATTTGATAATTATCACAGTTTTCACATTTTATATCGAACCTGTGTCTTACACGCTGTTCATTTAATTTTCACATATATCAAAATCTATCTCAGGAAATCTACTTCGAATAAGCTTGGTTTGATCAGTAACTGTATCTGTATCTGTAGATTACCTATATTTTTTTAAATATCCGTGACATATTAAAACAGATAAATGGATTGCCTGCTCGAAAATCTGTTTTCTTTTCGTCATTTGAACACGCGGGATATCGCAGAAAGCCATCCTCGAAACGGGCATGTCTCCATTATATCCGTACATCAAAAATATACCAAATTTTGAGCACTGTTTATATTATTTATATGCAGACGACACTCGGTTCCAGTGTTACATAAATTCCAACTGGTCTGACTATGCTGAGAGAAGAATAAACTCAGACATTGAAAAACAATCCAATTTGTTCAATCAACATTGCTTGCAAATTGATGAGACCAAATCTTGTTTTATGATTGTTGGAATCAAGACAGCGAGAGGTTAAATTACATTCGAAGATTCCCTTCGAATAGCGGTCAACAAATCAAAGATTTCTCTAGCGTCAAATGCCAGGAATTTAGAAAACGCTTTGACCCTAATTTGCGGTTTGAAGAACATTTCAGCAGAAGAATTAAATGGGGCTTCACTCGTCCTAAGGCCCTACACAGAATTCGGGAGTAACTCAGCATCAACGTCAGAATCCTTATTATAAATGACTTAATATTTCCATTACAAACTATATAAACTGTGTGTATGGACCGTGCCTGTTTACGAAGACTGAGCGGCGAATGCAGAGGATTCAAAATGCTCGAGCCAGATTCTCTGCTTTCCAGACTCCATTTCGCTCTAATACATCCACGTTAACCATCAGTCAGCGACGGAAACTTCACCTCATAACATACATACCAAATTTAGTCCGATCTGTTATAAAGTAAATAATTATAAAAGCCACTTACATCGTGACGAAGGATTCCCTTGATCGGACTCGGGAATGCTTTAAGTGTAAACGAGAATGATGAATGTCTCTCACTTGCGGAGAGACATGTAGTTGGGCCCATTTTACAACTAGTAACGCTCATCTAGTATAAATTAGTATAAACCTACAACTAGTATAAATACAATAGTTTAATTTATGTAACGGCAGTTACGTTTTTTTTATTCTTTTTAATGTAATATATTTACTTGTTTATGCTGCTATGAAAAGAAATAAAAAAATCATAGAAGTATATAAGAAAAGTCTGTATTATAACGTTTTAGCATTATAGTCTTTCAATAGGGCCTTTAAATATATCTACACCACCTACAACTTTAACGTTCAGTTTATTCTTAAGATATTTTTTAAATAAACAAAGTTATCCACAACTTATTTCTACATAAGCTGACACACATTAAAGAAGTTGATAATCCGACCTACTGAAGACTCATTACTTAGATGGTTTACAAAACAAACGCTGCAGTAAAACGCGCTGTTAGCTGCCGTATTTGTGGTAGGTAGGTGCTTGAGAGGCGTTGTTGATCTTGGAGCGAGTGCGATGTATGTATATTGCTGGCACTTTTTACGAAATAACAATGGTTCACATTAATTATTTGCGCTTCGTTGGCCAACCGTGAAAAGCATAAATCGGAAAGTGACCATCTCCTAACGAAAGAAACTTTACGCCAAAAAAGTTTTGGCTAATCAACCACGCGCAGTATAGACGTTTTCTGTCCCAGGGCTGATTTACTCCAAACCACACAATAATAATATGTTTTGCAACAAAGGCGTTAACCAACCCCTATTAGAATGCAACACTGCATAGATAACAGGGTCCGATATTACGATTAACCCTTTGAGGACCACAAGTTTCGTAGAAATAAAAAAGTTTGATACATTTATACATACAACTATTAAAGACGTAAATAACATATATGTTAAGTTCTGTGAAAATTGGTTCAATAGATTTTGTATTAATTAATGGAACATAAGTGTCCCTGTGGTCCATAAATATGTAAATTTACAACTTTTTCCAAAATGTCATTATTTTATTATTCAACTCAGACATCATACGTACTAAAAACGCACCGAAAGAAAAGAAAATCGAATTGAAAAAGAAACTTTAAATATTTCATTTATTTATTTTAGATCACCAGAATTCTTTGGTTAATGAACAAAGAACTCTGGTGATCTGGTAATAATAAAAAAATACGGTATATTATTAAACAATGCTTTTTTGCTGATATTAAGATTCTAATACCTCAAAAATATGGAAAAAATATAATTTATAAATTATTCGTATTCGATATTTATAAAATAACTCTTTTAATTTATGGGACAGATATGTCCCATGGTTCTTATGGGGTTAACTAAGCGACAGTCCAGCCCGGCAACACAGATTAGTGAGAAACATCTTTTACCTATACAATTTCAAAAATAGATTTTCCTAATAATCAAATTTGCACCACGTTTTACAATACTTAAAACTAGAAAAATATTTTTTTTTCTGTGTATCCGTCTGTATGTCTGGCTGCCGGATTCATCGATATCATCGTTTGGTCGCCAACTTTCTGTTAGCTATTCGAATTTTTACAGAAGACAGATAACCGAAAGAATTTTTGAAATAGCCTGTGCGTTGTTGAGTTACAAATTGGAATGGTTAAGGGGAAAAAGTTAAAACTTTAAAATGAAACTTTTCAACTCTTGCTATGACCGAATGATGCCTGCATGCCAAATTTCAACTCAACCCAGAGGAATAGACACAGACACTTACACACACACAGAGACACACACACACACACACATGCTCACACATCACAGGCTCACAGACAGACAGGGGGGAGGGGGGGGGGGTCAAAATATATATATATATATATATATATATATATATATATATATATATATATATATATATATATATATATATATATATATATATATATATATATATATATATATATATATATATATATATATATATATATATATATATATATATATATATATATATATATATATATATATATATATATATATATATATATATATATATATATATATATATATATATATATATATATATTGATATTTTAAGGGTGTAAATTTTTTAAAATTATTTTCAATAATATATAAAATTAGATTCATGAAAAGTTACTTATCTGGGGTCCTGGTGGACCAGAAACATTTTACCGATAGTTAATGTCCTCTTTAAATACTTAGGGCAGCAGCACCTGTTTCCGCAATTGATAACTTATGATGTTCTTAGTTATTGCTCACTGCAGCCGAATTATTGTATGCCCTTGGATGTAATGAGTATAGGAGGATGGTTTCTGTAACAGAAATGGATGTTAGTAACTTATTTTAGAAGAAATTATATGACTGAGAATATTTCGACACTAGTCGTATTCATCTCTATGACATTTCTCATACATATCTGGGGTCCACCAGGACCCCAGATAAGTAACTTTTCATGAATCTAATTTTATATATATATATATATATATATATATATATATATATATATATATATATATATATATATATATATATATATATATATATATATATATATATATATATATATATATATATATATATATATATATTACGTCTTCATCTCGAAATTTTTCTTTATCGCGTTCACAAAAATTTTACTTGGGCAGGCAATGTAAAACCGGCATTGGTTTTGCCTGAAATTCATATTGAAAATCATAACTTTTTTGACATTGCGATCTGTAGGAACCAAATCTATATATTTATAAATCAGGGGTATCAAGTATATATACTACTTCAGCAGCCGATTTTGTCTTTGTATCTAGAGGTTTTTTTAGTTTTACCTTTAACGAAGCGGTTAAGCTGTTAGTTATGAAATTTATATTCGTATTCTTAAAGGGGTATTATCTATGTAACAACCGTTTACATTCTCGTGACTCAGTTGAAAATAGCCGAAAGCGCGTCAATTCACTCTACCGTCATTATCCGCGAGTTTATTGCTACTATGCTGATTTTGCATTGGATGAAAGTAATAGCGCGAATGTGCTATGCATAATTCATTTTACGCGGCAACGTTTGCTTCGCAGGCCACTCTAAAATAAAAGTTGAATAAACAGTCTTAAACGACCCAGAGAAACTTTTCCAAAGATAAACAAATTAAAAAACTGGACTGGCGAAGTTGGGCCTGGATGAAACTGGACATTTTCACAATCTGTCATGTACATAAGTAGTTATGGTTTTCACAAAAGGAATCCTCAAAAAAATATATTTGTCATGTTGTTATTGAGCCATAATCAAGGGTCAAAAAAGTTGGTAATGCACAATATTTGCTCTACATGGAATGTTTTATACTTTATTTTGTTCTCGCTCGTTTTCTCAAAGACACTGGAGTTTGATACTAAGTAGTAATGGTAAGTGTTGAAAAAAATATGGTTGAAATTGGACCACCAGTGGTGCACTACTTATATATTAATCAATCACAAAATATTATTCTTAGACTTAACATTTGGTACACATGCCTTGATGAAACGAAATCTCATTGTGAAACTTTGGTTGGAATAGACATTTCATATACAGTGTGAGGCACGAATAATGCGACCATCGGGCTACACCATAACTTTGACACTAGTTGTCAGATCTTCTTTATCTGACGTTTACATAAAACTTCAGTCTATGAGAATACATCGCTTTGGAGCAGTACACACAAATTCAACGCGCTCAAATTGTCGACGTTTATATAAAAAATAATCATTCAATTCTGGAAACTCAACATGAATACAGTCGAGTAAATGATGTTCGAAAGGCTCCCAATATTGCCGCATTTATGAAACTTTAAACCCACAAGAGATACAGGAGCAACCACATTATCAACAAAAAGTGACTGGTACGGCGTTAGTGCACAACGTATCATTGGGCCATATTTTTTGAGAACGACGAAGGAACCACTGAAGCGGTCATAATAGAGGTATATAGCAATGATGCTTAAATATGTAATGCCACAGATACGTAGAAATGGCATGAAACACTACTGGTTCCAGCAGGATGATGCTCCAGCACATACCTGCCGTTTTACCTTCGATTATTTGAAGCCATTGTTATCCGGCTCACTTATCTCAAAAAATGAGATTTTGACTGGACATTTTGTGGGCTTATTTGAAATCGGTGGTGTACAAAAACAAGCCACAGAACCTCCGTCAAGTAAAAGTCAATATTGACGTGAAATATGTAAAATATCGACCGAAACACTTGAAAAAGTTATGAAAAATGACGAACACAGGGTACATTTTGCCATTAAAGGAAAAGGCGGCCATTTACGTGTCAATATTTACCACAATTGACTAAATATACGGTACAAAGTCTAAAATAAATTTTTAGGACTAATAAATAAAAAATGTTTTTTAAAATTTTATTTTAACAAAAAAACGGTCGCATTATTCGTTCATCGCCCTGTACAAGCGACACTAATAATATTTAAATTGCGCCAAACATTTTAATCAAATATTAACGCTGTCTGTTGGCCCTTAGATGTCAAACGCACTGTACCGAGGCGTCCCAATGGAACCCAACCGGGTTCGTCCGCTGGCCTCAAAAAGGCTCATCGATTTTATTTATGAAATTAATATTTTATGAAATCAGTCCTTGGTTACTTTCCAAGAAAGTCTTGAGTGATCAACTATTTTTAACCGACTTCAAAAAAAGGAGGAATTGATATTCGGTTGTACTTCTTTTTTTTTTAATGTTTGTTACCTCAGAACTGCTTTTTATGAACCGAATTGGATTTTTTTTTCATTCGAAAGAATATACTTACAGATTGGTCCCATTTTTATCAAATTCCGTTCTGATAATGGGATCCATGAGGAATTGAGGGAAATCCTCAAATAGTATAATATGAAATTGAAAATTTACATGCTGGTTCAATTTCGATGACAATTCATTTATTTTTATGGTAAGCATGACCTGATTCTACACCCTGGATTGGCTCCCGACGAGGGAACCCCTCGACGGTCAATAGCACAGACCCCAAATTTTGTACACTCATTAAATTATGATAGTCCGTTCTAAATTTTATCATGACATGCCTGCTGCACACAGGGTTGACTCCCGACGAGAGAACTCCTCAACGGTCTTCAGCACATACACAAAATGTTTGTTTATGTATTCAATTACGACAGCCCGTTCTAAGTTTCACCATGGACTGCTGCACCCAAGGTTGGCTGCCAACGAGGAAACTCCTCAACGGTCAACAGCACATACATGAAATTTAGTATACGCATTCAATTATGACAGCCCGTTCTAAGTATCCCCATGACATGACATTTTGGAGTCAGTTTTTCTTTTTGTTCAAATTTTGTTTATTATAATTACGTTAGTTTCCTAATTACCTATTATAAAGTGTGCTCTATTGTTTGTTTTAGACACAGCAGGATGTAGTTATTTTGTGTTCTCCTTACGCTTAGATCTACGTGATCTCTGTTTATCTGAATTTTATATTATTTTTTCTTACGCTTTATATATCTATCTAGCTATGTGTGCTGCGGCCGCCTTCAATGTTATTTCAAATCTGAAACTGGAGCGAACACACTCTCACATATTGTAGGTAACATGACCAGAGGGAGCCTACACAAATGAGTTAATTTTCGTTACGTAAGTCGTCTCGGTTGTTAGATGGACGTTAAGTAGCCGGTCGTTCGGTCGGTCGGTGCATTGAGTGGCCTGGCATTGTTCGGTCGCGGCGAGCTGATGTGGACGAGTGCGCAGCGAACCTACGCAAAAGTGTGTAAGAATTGCTCGTTGCGAACAAACCGTCGAGCCAGCTCATTATCGAACAAATACATCGGATGAACCGAAACGATATTACGGAAAATAAGCTGCACTATGTGCCATCATCATCATCATAATCACCCAATATCGCCTGTATAAATTAGTTTTTAGTGCCTTTCCGCCGTGTAAGCTAATAGCTGATCTGTGGGCCGATTATATAAATCAGTCTAAGGCACGATATGCACGTCAATTTTTTCCTATACGATAGTCGGATCAGCGGGAGGCACTCTTGCTATACATTTGCTTGAACGTTCAATACACATCCGATACGATAATCGGATAGGATGAGTATTGAATATTCAAATAAATGTAGGTATGGCCAGAGTGCCTTCTGATAGTCTGATCAGAATATCGGATCCGACTATCGTATAGAAAAATCGGAAGTGTATTGTCGACCTAAAATTTAAGCGTATCTCGTATTTTCGACATATTACTCTGGAACCACTTCAAAGATATTGATCTCGTTTGACGTATACGACGTTCTAATATTTATCCTATACAGGCTAATATAATTTCTCAATGTTGCAGCTATATATACCTGACAGATGAACACCGCACAAATATCACCTCAATTCAGGTTCTGCCTAGTGAGGTGATAAAATCCCGTCGAAGCAGCACTCTTTAGGTAATTTCCAAGGCTCTGAAATCTATATGTACGAGTAACCTAATCATATACAATATATTTTTGGAAAATTATTAATATAAAATAAAGGATAAATAAAATATAACAAATGGTAACGCTAAAGCGATGGGAATGCTGGCTAAAACGGAGTCATTCGACCAATGATGTCCAGAACAACTTGACCGTAACCAGTCTGGAGGACGGAGGTATCCAGAAGGTTAATTCCAGACGGAGATATTCTACCAAAACTGGTAGTTAGGGGGGCGAGGCTGCCCGCTGGATACATTTCCCGGTGACTCGCCGTAAGGCGTCGGTCTCTAACGGGCTGCTGGCGAGCTAGACAGTAGATTGTCTAGTCTCTGATTCTTCTCACGGCTAAAAGATAGATATCGTTATACCAACCTGGGGTGACGGGTTGGCCCCTTGTAGTCGACACCGCCCTATTGTTGACAACCAATAATTCGAAGTTTGAAAATGACAAGATAAAATGTTTCCAAAATGCTACTTTACTTATTGAAGATTGAAATAGATACATTCCAAGATCTGGCGGGATGGAGGCAGGTAGGCAATCAATATACGGCATTAACTGGTCAGGTGGAGCAATGACCGCTTCGAGTAGGTCTTTGTGAATGAGAAGATTTATTGAAAGACTGATTCGCGACAACTTCAGAAAAATCTTAATGTCTTTAGATATCCATCTGCAAATATTGATGTAATAGCACACCTTTAAAAAAAAAAAAAAAATAATTAAAGAAACAAAAATACAAAAGTCCTAACCTAACTAGGCTGCCACCTGTTCCAAAGTAGACAACTTATGTATTTTTAATTATTGTCGTCTTAAGAAATCTATAATATTATATTCATATAAATAAACAATATCATACTTAATGTTAAAAGAAATATCCTAATTACATAATTACTTAATTATTTTATTAATTTATTGGCAGCTATACATATATTTTAAATATTCACAATATATAATATTCACAATTTTAAATAAATAACTTATTTATAAACTTTAGCTTGATCTATATTTGAGCAATAACCGAAACACCACTAAATATTCTGAGTCTATACTTTTGTCACGCATTCAATAGTTAATGGGTCTTTTCCACGGACTTGTAACCTATTAAAAACCTATATTTGAATGACTATAGCTTTTCGGCCTTACTGCATTTTGATGCAGTTCGAATATATTAGATGTATAATAGATTTTGCCACCAAATGCCATTAATAACTGCTATAATCTAAAAATGAGACTTAAAGACCGTTCTAATATGAATTCATTGAATTATAAATCCCAGTCTATCATTATTGGCGGCGTAAATTGTGACCATTGATAAACACAACCTCTTTACTACCCTTTTAAATATATGACAACGTCAAAGAGTATTTCAAAGTTAGAATACCCACAGAAGTGAGTTCTAGGCGAATATAATGCGTAATTAAAAACAATGGCAATAAAATCTAAAACTTAGTTCGAAAGTATAGTCATAATATGGATATTTATAATCAAGCAATTGTGGACGCAATATCATAAAAGTCGTCCAGTTTGTAAAGGGCATGTTTGACTAACTGATTTTTCAAGCAGATTTTATATGCTGCCATCTCAAGTCTTTTCGTTGATGATGGCAAAGCATTGAACAATTTAAAACTTATATATAAAAATGTTTTTTGATATTTAGTCAAGCGTACTTTAGGCAATAACACATTGTTCTTATGTCGCGTATTATGGCTATGCCGAGTGGAGTGAAGCTCGCAATTTAAAATATTTTCTTTGGCGTATAAAAGGCACTGATATATGTACATAGACGACATGGTAAGGATACCAGCTTTAATAAAAAAAGGGGCGCAATGTGTTTCTCTGCTTACACCAAAAATTGTCCTAACGGCTTGCTTTTGTAGCACAAAAATGCGATGGGTATCGGTTGCATTACCCCATAGTAGTATCGCATAAGACATCTTTGAATGGAAGCAGGAGTGATACACACTGATCGCTGCACGTTCGCCAGCCAGAAATTTCACCTTTCTTATAGCATGATAGTCTCGCAAGAAGATCAGGATTACCTATCCGCTTCGCCCTTAACAATCTTCATGTCATGCGTTCTCTGCGACAGCTGTTCTCTTCTCAGCTTTAGAGTGTTGAATCCTACTATGCCCCGAACGAAATCACTGGTATATAACAAATAGGGTCGTCGACTACAGCGGGCGAGCCCGTCACCTCAGGAAGTTTTAACGATTAGTCGTTCTATCTCCCTGGAGTGAGCGCAGAAGACTTGGACAAAACAGTCCACCGTCTAGCTCCGCCACCAACCCGTAAGAGGCCAACGCCTTAACCACGAGATAGCCAGGAGTGTTACCCGGCGGGCTTACTCTCACGCCCTTACTTCCAATTGTGACCAGATTACTCCAGTCTCTCGATTGGTTACGAGTACGAGGTCGCTTGCGCGGTCCTCTCCCTTACGAAGCGGTGAAACGGTGTATACCGAATCTATCGCGGACCAGAGCGTCCTTTGCCCGGCTGATCACCCAGGATCGGATAGCCGATGGTCGTTTCAAGAGCAGTCGCCGTAAGGTCCGCAACCACCCCCGCTCTATAGGAAACAGTACTGCTTCCAGACTCCCCCGACTGTTAGTCAGAGTGCACAATCGATTGGCTTACGCCGCACAATGCGCAGACAGTCCAGGAGCGCCAGAAAGTTGATTCCCAAGGGAAACTAATTCATAGGGTCAGAGTCCTACCCAGGCTCGCACTTCATGGTATTAACAGTGAATAATATCCAAATACTTCAGGCAAAAAAACATAAAAAAAATTGGTTATGTCACCCCAAGACTTTTCCAGCAAACAGACACCCCCACCCTCAGCGCCAGAACCCACAGCCTCCAACACAATCCCCGACCGATAGTGATTGTGTCAAGTGAATATGAAAATGGCCATTTTCCAATATGATGTAGTATTTTTTTTACTACGACGGTATTTTTTGTGTCGCTTTTATAAGAGACTAGATGACCCGGTGAACATCGTACCACCTAAAATTGATTTGATTGTTACTCTTCATGAGGGTTTATTAATCCTAATCAACCTTCCAAATCCAGTTCATTGAAATCTATAATATGGCCGAATCATGTACGGTTTGTTTCGTTTGGTGATTGAACGTTTTTTTGACTTTTTCGAGTTTTTTTACTTTTTTGATTTTTTTTAAAACTTTTTTTTCTTTTTTACTTTCTTGACTTTTTTGACTATACGGCTTCTCCGACCTTTTTGACTTTTTCTACTTTTTTTTACTTTTTTACTTTTTTTTACTTTTTGACTTTTTGAAATTTTACACATTGTACGGAATGAATAACAGTTATGGATGGCGCAGCTGTCAAACAATAGGATCGCCGCGATAGCCATCTAGAAAGTGGCCTATTTCCCAAAATGACCAATTTCGATTTTTTCGATTTTCAGTTGTTTCTTTGAGTTTTTCCTAAATATATTTTTTTAAACCACCCCTGAATCAAGGCAAACAAAACAAAAAAATAATTCAAATCGGTCGAGTCATTTTGGAGATCTTGCGAGAGTAACGCACGGCGATTCATTTTTATATATATAGATAGGTATACCAACCAAAATTTCACAATGTGGTTTCGGCCCATCTGTGTACCGAATTTCAAGTCTCTAACTGCAATATTGAACTATGACTAGCGCGCCCTCTGGTGCACCGATTTCAATTACAATCTTTTTAACTCAATCATATAAAGGCGCTATCGTGAAGGTATAGAATACATACAGACACTCACATGGACTCACCGACAGACTTCAATCTGGAAATAGTCCTATTCGTCTCAGGTGAAGGGGGGGTCAAAATGGATAATTCCGTCTTCATCTCGAGTGTATAATTTTTCGAGGAAGGGGGGGGGGGGGGTTCCGAACGACTGCGTTATTGTTCGATTTTTCTCAAGTTGATCGAGTTCATGCTTTTAATAAAATTAACCCTTTCTGACGAGTCTAAAATTTATTACAATCTATCAAATTATCGAAAAACAACTTGACTGATAAATTAATGTTATACAAAGAAAGTGTGTCAATATGCGAACGGCTCATATTTCTAGTGAACGTCATTTACATGCGGTCAGTTGATGTTAGGGCCTACGTGCTATTACGTCTCTACTACAGATTTTCCTTTTTGTATAACGCGGAGCGGCTTAATCTGCATTAATACCGTTTGGAATTTCATCATTATTTCATAAGTTATCACAAGAGATTGAAGCATATAGGTACTTCCGGACTACAGTAATCGTTCCCCTCTAATGTGAACTAAAAGTTTAAAAAAGTATTTGCCAGCTTCTACAAGTATACGCCAATGTATACACCATGTATATTTCCGAGTATTTGCCAAGGCAGTATTGACAAAGCTATGGTAATAGCTGAGACTGAAGGGTTTAAAATTCGTTCAAGAAAAACTAAAGATAATGAATTCTTGGGGTTAAACTGTCACTATCTTTATATTTTTCTCTTATGGAGTACTAGTACATTATTCCTCCATAACATACATAGAATAATTGAATCGATTAACGCTAAAGTGATACAATTTCAGAAGACACGGTTTTTGAGGAAATCATAGAAACAACCTTTTTTTAAAAATATCTATTAAAGTATTTATTTTATTTCGCTGTTGTTAATAGGGTGAATTTTTATTAATCGGCATCCTGAAAGCGGATGAATCAGTACAAACAAATAGGCAGTTTTTGATTAAAAAAATGTGGGACAAACAACTGGATTTGGTTTAAGGTTTGTATTGTTTTTGGTTTGAATTAAAATATATATTTTTTTGTTTAATCCTTTTAGAACCTAATGACATATTAAGATAAACATTTTATTTAATTATTATCCTTTGTTAAGAGTTTTCAATTCTAAAACGAACACGATTTTGAAACGAATATGGGATATTCAGTATATATAATGTAATCTAAATTAATATAACTATTTTAGGGACAGCCTGTCGTCAGGTGTAATTTTCCTAATAGGTTTTTCTGACAGCTTTAATTGGCACAAACCCTTCTGGGTATTCTCAGATGGTTGATAGTTAACGGGGTGTATGATTTGTACCATCTACATCAAAATTCTCGACTGTAATATAAAGCTATCTGTGACGAATAAAAATATTTTTCAAACAAATCGTCGAATCCGACCAAAAAGTTGTGATATATAATGGAAAAATTGTTTTTTTTCCTTTATGTGGATATTTAATTGTAGTTTCTATCCAAATAGCAGTTTTATTCAAACCACCACTAAATATTCTTATTATTTACATACTTATGAGTTCTCATGCATTTCATAGTAAATGGGCCTTTTGCACTGGCTTAATAAACATAAATATAATGAAGTAAACATAATAAAAACATATATTTGAATGGCTATTACTTTTCGAACTTAGTGCCTTTTGATGTAGTTCGAATATTTTTGGTGGATAATAGCTTTTGCAAACAAATGTCTTTCATAACTTCTGTCGTATAAAAATGTGAATTACACTTTATTATATGGAACGATTCAATTATTTAAACTTGCATAGTCTATCATTATTGGCAGACTAATAGTTACCATTGATAAAACCCAACCGCTTTACTACCCTTACAAATAGATAACAACGTCCTATAGTATTCTAGTGAGAATACAGGTTTGTGTAATCTAACCCAGATATAATTGCTAGGAGCGAATATTACTGCTCTCGCAAATAGGTCAGGATTAATCGTTTGGCGATCACAAATCTAATAATTGACCTAGAGGACTGCCAAAGCGATCGAACGCCCTGCTAAAGACAAATTGGTCCATCTTGCCATATCCTAGACCTAGTGTACCAGTTCCAAACGATTCGACATGACTCATCGTATTTAACCACGTAAACTTTCTGATCTACAGGTTATTATAATTACAATAAAAAATATTACGGAGCCATTAAATGGTAATGTAATAATATTAAATGGTGATATAATATATTACAATATTGGGAGAGCAGCTTGTCAAAGTAGAATGGCCCAGATATTAAAGTAAAATTGCGCTGGCAATTTCTCGTGTCATATCTGTAATTTATCGATCGTTTTGCGTCACTTAACCAAGTCTTGTGTTTTCGATTAATAAAACATCCAATAATCAGATCATAATCGATTCGAGACCTAGATCTAGGGAAATTATGATATCGATGACACGGTTACGGTGATGACGTTTCACAATGATCTACAATGATCTCACAATGATATACTAGGAGATCGGGAGGAATAGTGGTAATGAAGCAAATTAAAGCATAGAAGAAGAATAAACTGAACAAGTAAATATATTGAAAGGAATAAAAACAAGACTCCCGTCACAAAAAGTGAACTAAGATTAGTATCTATATATAATATTTTTTATTACGTTTTTCTAAAGATACTTCAATTCGACGGGGAATCAATTTAAGTTTCGTATTAGAAATAAGGTATTTTAATAACCATATTTTAAAATAAAAGCGTATCTGATAAAGATGCTGGATGTTAATCAATATACATACTATTAGCTCAACGTGTCTTTAATACTATAAGTACAATTAGCCAAAGACTATCTTTATTGACTTTATTAATATTTAGAAATATAGGATATATCATTTTCCAATATTTTCTTCAATATACAGGGTGCATTTTAATTAGTGACATCCTTGTATTGGGTGAATCAGTACGAGCAAATGAGCAAGTTTTGATCAAAATTTTTGGGGGAAATAAAAGTCGTTTTTTTTTTGGAAAACTGCAAAAAATCTAACTGATAAATAAAAGTTTGACACGCGTTGAGCGAGCTGCGCCATCTAGCAATAGGTAAGGTATAGCGAATAAACAATATTCGCGATATTTTACCTACTGCTAGATGGCGCAACGCGCTCAGCTCTTTTTATACTATTTTCAAAGCATTAAATTTTTAAAATAATAAAAAAACGTTTTTTTTTGTGTTTTTCCTAAAAGAATATTAAAAGTTGCTTAATAGCTCGTATCAATTCACCCACTTCAAGGTTGTCACTAATTGAAAACTCACCCCGTATAAATGATTCATACTTCTTTTATGCCTTCTTTTTTCTTTCTGTTTCATGTATTTAATCCATGTAAACATCATAGATATGGATAAACTCCTATGGACGGAATAAATAATTAATTCTGATTCCTCATAAAAAACAAGGCTTTAAAACCTTTCAAGGATATCATATTCTTTGACGTCAATAAATTACTTTTCATGAACTTCTATACTTCGGGTAAATGTTTTTTTAATCAAATATTAACGCCGAGTAACCCGAGACTAGCCAAGAAACGAACCGCGCCGCCAGAGGCAATTGTGTGACGGAACCCAGACGGGTTCGTCCGCCGGCCGAGAGAGGGCGCTCATCGATTTTATTTATGAAATAATATTTAGATAAAATCAGTCCTTGGCTACTTGCCATACCTATTAACCATGAAGTGACTCTTTATCAGTTAGCTATGTTGGTTAGAATTTTAGAACCCATAATGCAGAAATTCCATTAGGCCCCAGACAAAGCCCCGTTATAGCATAAATTATTGCGTATTTCGATGTTTTGCAGTAATTAGTTTTTTTGGAGAACCTAATCGTTTTTTAGTATACAAACAAAATAAAATGGAACTTGGACTTTACTAAATACATGTGTTTTTATTTATATTTATTTAATAGATTGAAAAACGACGCCGCTAGTATTTACAATCAACATAGTGTGTTGCTCTTAACTAGGCAGAGCCTTTTCTAAGAAAAACACCAATAAAAATGATTATAAAACTTCTACACAAAATTTTGGAATAAATTATATTTAATTAAACAATACATTTTTTTGCGATGGATGACGCCATACAAGCTGTTTTTATACATGTGTTTTTATCTATACTTTCCTTACATTGCTATTGTGGCATGATTGCTGTCATCACGTTGTTGATTTACCTAACCTAGCATTTCATTTAGCGATGTATAATTTATTAAAACGAACATTAGGCTGATGAAATAACGACTGGATAACGACTTCCGAGATTATCAAACAGCTCCCATAGTGTTTTATGCGTACAAATATGAGATATTGGTGTTGTGGCATTTTCCAGAATTGGCTTTCAGCTCTGGGATATTTTAGGAACATTACAGGTGTATTGTTATTTATTTTAAACCATTATAAACGCCTATTTTGCGGTAGGTTGAGATTTTTTTCATTTATTAAAGATTCGGGAATTCATGAAGTTTAACCTCCAGGTAAACTTGCATGAACTTCAGAATCTTTAATAAATAACGGTGAAATACTTTAGTCATCGTAAGAAATGCGGTACACTAGCATAAATTTGCAAATTGTGTCACTAAAGCTAAGCCAAATTGTGCAGAAATTCGACATTTTACTACAAGACTTATTTTTAATTTTCCGACATTTCTTGGTTTTGCGGTTTAATATATAGGAAAATTTCTGCTTCCTGATTCTTTTTAAAAGTTTTAGCTACGGAAATCCCAAACTCCAGTCGAAATTAAGTATATGACCTGCTACCCACTATACAGTTGAGTTTTTAATTAGAGATATCCATGAAGTGACTAAATCAGTACGAGCATAAAAACCACTTTTATTAAAAAAAAATGAAAAAGGAATAAAAGAAAAGGGTTTTTTAATTGAAAATTTGAAAAATGTAATATTTTGATAAATAGTGACACAAGAGTTAAGCGAATTACATCATCTAGCGATAGGTAGAATATCGCAAATAGTATTTATTCGCGAGATGTTACCTATTGCTAGATGGCGCAGCGCGCTCAACGCTTGTGACACTTTTATTTATCAATCAGGTTATTAAATTTACTTCACAAAAAAAAAAATTTTTTGGTTTTGCCCATTTTTTTTAATGTTTATTTGGTCGTACTCATTCACCCATTTCAAGGATGTCACTAATTAAAAATATAGTGAATAAACATATTCAGTATTAGTTACGCGGGGCATATGCTATAGATACGCGTATGTTTTTGGTTATGTCTGTGCATATCTAGGTATGTCTATGCATATCTAGATACCCGGTGTAATATGCTATATAAAAGTATAAATATCTGAAAATAAATCAAGAAATCAACATTAAAACGAAATTAAAGGATGACGAAGTAGGTCGTACAAAGACTGAAAATGAATTGCTTCATACAATAATTTAAAATATGTGTGTGTGTGTGTATTATTATATATGTATGTATATATGTTTGTATGTGTATATGTGTATATATGTATGTTACTAACCCTTTATAATATATATTTGTATTAATATGTTTACTATTTTATGCCATTTTATTTTTTAATTTTCTTTTTTTCAGTTATTTTCTTATATTTTATTTCTTTATTCATTATATTAGTGTTAGTATTGAAAGTAGTCTATTAGTCAGTACTACTCAAACGTCAGTACTACTCCAAAAATAAAGGCTATATATTTCGTATGCCCAGATACAGGCTGTTCGGTCTAGTTGGGCATTCGTCTAGAATGATCGTATGGGATGTATTCATTTTCTTATTACTTATATAAATAATTACAAATCATATCTGTACGATCTCACTGTTAACTCTATACCAAGTTGTAACAAATAAATAAATAAAATAAATAAACTATTGGTTAATAAATAGCGTTACTTTGGTTTTACTTTTGCGAATAACTTAAAAACGAGATGGCAGATTTTTTAAATTTGATTTCAGAAAAACATTATTTTTTTTAGATCCAAACGTATGTTTGTATAAAGAGATAAAGGCGATTATCGCGAGCATACAATCAATCAATCAAGACAGACTCTGCTTTATAATATAATATGTAAAACAACAGCACACCGCTGTTGTTTCATAGTGGCGCCCGGCCGCTCGCCTAAAAAAAAAGTAAAACAAGAGCGGGGGCACTTCTCTTTTCGGCGCTGACATAACACTTTCAAAATCGGTCTTTTTTTTTGCAATAAACATTCCACGAGAGATATTATTGCAATTAACACTGAACATAATAATTGTGGCCCGCTTTCCAACTCAACATCATAAAGATTTCTTTCGACACTCGAATGGCCAAGTCTAAACGTACGCCAATCATTAATTTAAACTGTATTATCCACAATCCGAGTTAGGCGATTTTATGAGTTTCATAATATGAGCGCAAGACGCCAACGCAGTTCAGAAAAGTCGGGCAAATATTTTTTTTCAAACAAGCTGCGATACAGTAAATACAACCTTCTAGTGCTTAATTAACGCGAACCTACAACACGTAATTGGAGCCAGATTCAATGTCTCAAGGTTGGACGATTGCGACCATACATTTAACAACTGGACCGGAATCGTCTATCTTGAATAAAATCTATATTACGATTTTATTGAAGATAACTGAGGCATAACTTAAAAGACCATTGGGTAGTCTTTTTTTTTATACGAGAGTGAATGCAGATTTTTTTCTATTACATAATATTTTGCACTTGGATTTATTTTATAATTATTAACTGCTATTTTTATTAGCCAGTCTCCCCTAGGAGTCAATCTACGGGCGCTCGTGGACGGTTTGAGCACCGTGCGTCGTCAGCCTATCGATAGTGCATTCCGAATAACAGCCGGGGGAGTCTGGAAACAGGAATGTTTTTAATAGAGCGGGGGTAGTTGTTAACCTTATAGCAACTGCTCTTGAAACGACCATTCGGCCACCGATCCCGGGTGAATAAGCCGGGCAAAGGATGCCGTGGTCCGCGATAGATTCGGTAGATCACCGCTTCATAAGGGAGAGGACCGCGTAAGTGACCTCGATCCTGTAACCAGTCAGTAGGCAGGAGGTATCCTGAAGGGTAATTTCAGACTTATATATCCTTTTAAAATGATAGGGGGCAAGGCTGCCCGCTGGGTAAATTTTACTGGTGCCTCGCCGTAAGGCGTTGGCCTCTGACGGGCAGGTGGCGTAGCTAGACTGTTGATTGTTTTTCGACCCAATTCTACTGCGCTCACCTCACGGGAGACAGAACTAATAGGCCCAGTGCAGTTGGAAGCTAATAGGCCCAGTGCAGTTAGGCTATTATGACCTATATATGCCCGAGTAGGACTGTGTCTGTGCCTGCGGGTCGGTTCCCCTGGAATCTTCTTTCGGGCGCTCCTGGACTGTGCATTCCGACTGATAGCCAGGGGAGTCTGGAAGCGGCTTTGTTTTCTAGTAAGCGGGGGTGGTTGTTAACCATATGGCATCCGCTCTTGAAACGACCATCGGCCGGGTAAAGGATGCCGTGGTCCTCGATAAATTCGGTAGTCACCATATCTTCGCTACATCTGGCAGAGGACCGCGAAATCCAGATAAATCTGGCCGAAACTGGAAGTAAGGGTAGGGATTGGCCCGCTGGATCGCCCGGTGTTTCGCGGTAAGGCGTTGGCTTCTTACGGGCGATTGGCTAACTAGAAAGTGGATTGTTTCGTCTCAAAGTCTCCTACACTCACCTCACGGGAGATAGAACGATCATTATCGTTAAAATTTCCTGAGGCGACAAATTCGTTCGTTGTAGTTGACACCTTCAAGTACTACTTTTATTAATGAATGACTATATCGATTTTTAATGATTATTTTGTATGTTATTTATTTTATTTTATTATATTACTTGTAAAAATAAATAAATTGTCATTAACAAACATTAATTTTGTAATTAAAGGCATGTTGCTGTAACTGATGACCTTTTCCGTTAAGTTTTAAATATTTCACTTATTTTTTAAATTATGTAATTTGACGGATGCACAAGCCATTGTCTATTATTATTTTTAAAATATCTGTTTAAAGGGTCGTAATTTTGAAATATCAGTAAAACATTATAAACTGTAAGTAATTTAATTAAATAATAATAAATAATAACAACAAAACAATAGTATATACTCGGCCTGTAATGTCTAACATATTTTAAATTTTCTATCTCTCTTCTTTTATCAACCACTCTATTAAACTTTCTTATTATTTACTGCTCTAATGATATCAAGAAGACCGTTAAACATTCTCGGAGCAGTGAAATTACAGAAGCGTTAGCCAAAGGCAGTTATTATTTTCGGTTTTACCATGTTGTATATTTCCGTTTTCCTCGTCGCAAAGACATTATACGAGGGACTAGACTTGACATTAGACTTAAGATGATTTAATGTTCTTTTTAGGAACATTATAATCGCTATTGAGTTACTATAGATACGGTTTTTGCCTAAATATTTTTAAAATACACTTCTGTGCTACTTTCAATGGGAGAGTTTGGTTTTTGTACATTAGCCCAAACCAAAGACTCCATAATAATATGTTAGAATGCTCTTGCACAAAGCATAGTATACAGTTTTACGTGTTTCCGGATATACAATAATTCTCATTTCTTTGAAGACGTATGTTAATCACCTAATTTCGCAGGATAGTGACGCAACTTGATTTTGTAACTTTAACTTATTGTCCATGGTTATACCCAGATGTTAAGTTGAGTCAACCTTTTTTAATTAAGTCACTCAAGATTGGGAAAACTACTCAAGACATTATCGAAAGCACCGCTGCAGCTGTACTGCGATATTTTAATATTGATATCCAAATTTCCTGGAAGGCAGATTTTTCTGGAATAACCAATACGATAATTTCGTAACGACGTATTATTATACTATAAGTATTTGATCTTCCTACAGTTAGTAACTTGATGAAGTTGTTTTGAAATAAAAATTATAAACCTGTTTTTTTTCAAACAATTTTTTTTAAGGGATCTTAAAAAAGGCAATTAGTAAACTGAATATCTAGCATTTGTTTGAACTATAGACGTTGCAGTAGCGGTTTAAGCTCATTAAGAACAGAAAACATGTTTCGTTCTAGGTGCTAGGTCTCATAGATGTAGTAATGTATTAAACGTCGGTACTCCTTTTGGTTAGCAAACATGCTCTGCTGTCATAATATGATGTTGAACACTGGTATCCCACTGCTGTAGCATTAATAGTGATCGTAAACTAGTCTTGCGAAAACAAGAACCAGAAAGCAAAAGTTTTTATCTTATCCTAATCTATGCTTTCTGTTTTATGTGTCATCTATTTATACATAATTGTACCTTGACAATAACAGTACCAAAAAGATGGCTTCTAGTTTTATTATACGTTTTTTTTCAGTGGAGACACTCAAAGAATCCATTGGATTTTTTGCTGTTATTGTCTTTTGATATTCAACATATTTATGCGACGTATTTCAACGTATATCAAAACTACATCAAAAGTTTGCAAATAACTGAGTTGCTAACTACAACATTTTATAATAACTTTAGTATTATTCTAAATTCTTCAACTCAAGTATATGACTTTGTTATTCTGTGAGTAAATGTAGAGATTCCAATAAATATAGAGAAACTAAGAACAAAACTATATATCACAGAATTGGAGGAAAGGTAAAACTATCAATTATAGGTAAAATAGAATGAGTGACCTAATAACTAACCGTAAAACTTATAATCAGCAGCTTATGTTGTCAGTAGTTGTATTACAGCTTATGTTGTAAGTAGCTTATGTTGTCAGTCCTAATTGATTGATCATTGACTACAA